>JAUCBJ010003353.1:0-78566 GCA_032718475.1 Nemertoderma westbladi | reverse complement strand
CTTATCTATATTTAGGCTGGCTTTCAGTTTTGATGGTGATACTTTCCTTAATTAGAAGGTTGTAACTAGCTCTACCTATAATTTTGAAATCATGTGATCATGTTCGATTGCATGATCTTGTACCGTGGAATGACGAAGGCAGGCGACGGGTATTCCAGTCCGGGAAGACCTAACCAAGTGTTATAAGACTCTCACCTTGTAGTGGCATTCGGATTTGGTGGCAAGTGGCAATAAGGGCAATTTTAAACATATCGGGAATAAAGCTTGCAAAGTTAGTGTATAGGACTGTGTGGGGCGAGTCAAAACTGCGTGCCATCAGCGAATTGTTATAATTATACTATTTATCAGTTCACACCATCTTTACCCACGTCCACCCGGGGTCTACTCCCAATATTAGAAAAGATAGGTTTAAATTCCGATCGATCTCTGCCCAAGGACCTTCATCAGGGACTCACCAAACGTAAATTAAATATATATAAGCACTACATAATTATTGATTTAGTAAGAATAGTAGGTACAAAACTGGTACAGCACGAAGAAAACAGCCTATACTGCCTGACTGCTAGGTCTAAAAATAAACCAACGGACCATTAAGAAAGCAATCTGGAAATTTAAAGCTTAATTAGACAGGTAAAAGCTCCGCCCCAACGGTATAATCCGGAGTAACATTAATTGTAAATTGCAAACATGGGAAAACATTTAACAATTTAAAGAATAAATATTAAAACGATATAAAATCTATAAAAGTAGGTGTATGTAATCCCAGACCCAAATCAGAAATAACGAAATACTGAAATAGTCGTTACCCTAACGCAGTACTAATTTACTACTTCTGTACTGATCGAGTGATTTCATGACTAAGGGATGAATAGTAGTTAAGGGATGAATAAAATGCATAAGCGTTGTGTTATAATTTAATAAAACCTTGATCGCTTGATGTAAATGAAGACAGTGAGGACATCCAAGTTATGGAAAACATACGAATACGAAATTCGAGAGTTAACGTTTATTGTATTGTAATCACATGTAAGTGAGATCATTCAAGTAGTGGGAACATTCAAAAACGAAATCGAGTTAAATGTTTATTGTTTTGGTTAGCCAAAACGTGTCATTGTAACCTGTGCCACTACAAAGTACCAAAAAAAAAATCAAAAATAAAATAAGCACACTCAAAATACATAATCAACACTTATATGCGAAAACGTAGTTGCGTTTATTGATTTGGTTAGTCAAACGCGCATAGAAACCATATGGTATAAAATGAGTTTAATAATGTCGGTACCGGTATTATATAATAATATAATGGATAAATATAAACGCAATGTCAAATATCTAAAGTACACATTGCATAATATACAAGGATGTAATAGCCCTCCACTATCTGCTTAATCCTACTATGCAAACAATAAATACATTGAGATTGTTACATACATTATGACAAGGTGCTTTACACTAATATTGATTCGGCATTATTGCATACTATACAACACCACCATAGTAGGGAAAACAGCACGTTTTCCCACCATATACATAGCTGGAATAATACTAACTGAATAATAATAAAAAGATAATCCAAAGGATTGAGAGATTATTCCGGTTTTCCAATGCACAAAAAACCGTACTGTAAAAAGAGTACAAACTATTTATCTAGTATAATGCTGTAATATTGAATTAACCACTTTCCCCATTGGTTTTCAGCTACAGTTCCCGTTCTGGAGACAATCAATCGAGATTTAGGAAGATGGATGCCGTCATTCTCCCAGTGAATCCGCTCAGAACCCGGTTTGTGGTCTTTGGGGAGTGGGAACACATAAACGAGTTAACCATGAGATATTCTTGCGTTTCGGTTTCACAATCCATAGGTTAAATGATTGTCTTTAACTCGGTGATAAACGTATTGGTTGGGTTCCAAGGTAGAATCTCAGACATGTCTCTATTGGACAATCCCGTTTAAAGGAAACCAAACCCTCTCTCTGGGATGCAGAAAGGTTGTCTTTGACACTCCTATTTAAAGTAGAGATTTGAGCGCTCCTTACAGTTCTATGCAAGTCGCTGATAAAATCTTCTAAACTTAAATTGCTACATTTCGGTGGTACATAACTATATTTCCAAGGAATTTTCGCTCTCTGGTAATAAAGTCCGGCTCCATCTTGTACACTAGGCCTATCACCTGCCTGACGCTGAAATAAATTAGAGGTCGGGTTCTCCCCGTTATTGAAAACGTAATTAGTGCGGACGTTAGTGCGGAATTAGTGCGGACTGGAGGTCGTTCGCCATAGAAGGGGCGGGTTCATTGTTTGCAATTGGGGATTATATGGGGCAAAATTGTCCCATCACAGAAACGTTGGGGAGGGGGTCGTTGAAAAGTCTCTTTGGTAATCCTGGTCGAGTTGATTGCCGCGGGGGAATACGAGATATCGTTCTCTTGAAAGTGGTCCACTGGGATCCTTACTCGAGGGGGGGGGGGGGGGGGTTAAAAATCTATCTCGCCAAACAATATTCGAAACTCTTGGGCTGGCTGAAAAGGTTTTGGTGAAAGCGTGTCTAAAATAGTGTGTTGAGGACAGGTTCTGGTGATATATGACCTAAGGGTGTATTGAATCACTGGGTACAACTGTGTCTTGGGCACAGCCTTCCAAATTTGATGTACTTGATAGTTTTGAAACTTTGTTTTTTGAAAATTTTCCAGAATATATCTACTCATTTTGATAAAAGATGAATGTTTTAGAACAAGTAATGTTCTAGAGCAAATTAAAGATAAATTTTGTACCAATTTTTTATCATATAATACTAGCTTATATATACAAGCTATACTTTGTCAGTGAATATGATATTCATGACAGTTAATCAAATAATTAAACCAAAAAGTCAATTAAACTAGCTACTGGAGCAAAATAAAAGTTTACTAAACATTTTAATGCAACATTTATTAATAATTACCAGCGTAATTACTGATCTAGAAAAAAGTAATGGGAATTCAACATAATAAACTTCTAGATCGTTGATTGGATAAATATTTTATTATCCGCATTTTTGGAAAGTTGATTGGATAATAACTTTATTTTGTCCGCAAAATAATGCGGACATAAAGTCTTCATTATCCGCACTTTTGCAGACAATGAAGGGGTTTAAAGACAAATATTTATAAAAACGTTCTACAACAAAATATATATATTCTAGAACAAAATATATATCTTCTAGAACAAAATATATATCTTCTAGAACAAAATATATATCTTCTAGAACAAAATATATATATTCTAGAACAAAATGTATATATTCTAGAACAAAATATATATATTATTCTATAACAAAATTTATTCATTCTAGAACAAAATAGATTTGTTCTGCAACAAAATTTCATTTTAAATAAAATTGATAACAAGGTCTAAAACATTACCAAATAAAAAATAACAAAAAATATTATCGCTGTGCACCATGTTGTGCTGGAGACAAGCGGGATCGTAGTTTCAGGCCCTGCAAGGCCCTTATTAGGCGCATGTCCATCAATGCCCTAATTAATTGAACTTTAGATATATAAATATAAATAATTACAGTTTAATTTAATTAATTATGCAAGACTTCGACCCTTCTCCAGTGATCACCGCCTTATTGTGGCCAAGGTAAGACTTAGTCTGCGTGCTAACAGAACAACGAAATCTGCCTTGCCACGGCATGACTGGTCATCTGTGGCAACAGCCAACAGCCAGCTTCACACTACAGCTGAGCAACAGGTATGAGGTTCTTGCCTCTAAGGCGGCAGGTCACTGTGAGGGCTATACTGCCTTCACAGAAGCAGTTAGTTCGCAGCTGCAGAAACAGTTCCTGTATACCCTCGAAACAGGAAAAGGGTCCCTGGACTGACAACAAAATTCAGAAGTGCCGAAATGACATCTACAAGGCGCAGAAAGAGTCCCGACTCAAACAGACTACAGCGGCCAAGAATGCAGTTAAGGCTGCATCTAGGTCCCTGAACAGGCAGTACTCTGTTAATCTACAGGAGCTAATAAATCAACAGGTTGATGCCATCAATGATACTGATGACAGCAGGCAATCATCCCAGGCATGGAAATCGATCAACTTGCTTACTGGGTGGAAAAGCCAACCAACCACCAAGGTTAAGGCTGAATCACCAGCCGATCACCTCAATGGTTGGAAGGCCCACTTTGAAAAGCTCCTCAATAATGACAGGGTATTGCCTGATAACTTTATAGAAGTAAAAGTGTCTGAGTCTAACTCCCAGATATTCCAATTGGCGATATCTCCTTTGCAGAAGTGAAGGCTGCTGCAAAGAGCATTAAGACCAATCGTGCCAAGTGGAGTAGATGGTGTTCCCCCTGAGGTCTTTAAAATACCTGAGTGTTTAAAGCTCATCTATCCCATCATAGTAGACATGTACCGAACAACAAGAGTCCCACAAGAAATGAAAACAAATAAGTTGGTACCAGTTCCCAAGAAGGGCAACCTAACACTCTATGGTTCTTTTCGGAGAATCTCATTGATCTCGATTGCTGCAAAGCTATACAATAGAATTCTATTAAATTGCATCAGGGATTCCAATGGAGAGACTGCTCCATGGAAATCAGAATGGGTTCCGTAAAGGTCGTGGGTCCATGGAGCCCATTTTGGCACTTAGAAGAATAATTGAACAGATCAGATCAGTATACGATGGTTCGACAACATTTGTGTCTACTGTTTTGCAGGACATTGCTTTCGCCGTGAGGACCAGCCAGTGCATAATCTTGTACTTTGGCAGCCTCATGGAGTGAATAAGCATGGTGGACAGCCCATGACTTTCTTGAGAGGCATCTTAAAGGACACTGGCCTTGAAGATGCGAATGATCTAGCAAATGTCATGGGTGATAGGGAGTTGTGGCGGTGCAATTGTGTGCCGGCTGCACAGCATTCTTAAAAATGCAGCTGCAATGCAGCATGCCGATCCTAGTAGTAGTAGTGTCTACTGTTGACGGTGACACAGAACCATTTGAAGTGTTATGGGGCGTCCTCCAGGGAGACACACTTGCACCATTCTTGTTCATAATTGTGGTTGACTATGTTCTACGCATGTCCTTAGATCATCATAATGATGATGGGGTGATGATAACTCCACCTACTGGCTCCAGAAGTCGAGGAAATCCTGCCAAGTACCTAACTGATCTAGACTTTGCTAATGACTTAGGAGTACTCTCAGAATCACTAGAGGGAGCCCAACGGCTCCTCGGCTCATTAGAACACGCTGCTTCTAGTGTTGGTCTTTTTATTAACTCCAGAAAGACCAAAATTTTGACAGTTAACTTTGAAAGTCCTCAGCAAGTCTCTGATCGGATGAGCATAAGCTCAAAGGATGGTATGCTTGAGCATGTGGACGAATTATGTTACCTGGGACCATGGATCTGGAAGTCAGGTGAGGACCTTCGAATACGTAAGGGAAAGGCATGAGCAGCCTTGAATAGGCTTTCCAGGATTTGGAAGTCACCGAGAATTAATCGGAAACTTAAGGTCCGATTATTTAGAGCAGCGGTAGTTCCAGTACTCCTCTATGGGAGTCCATGCTGGGCTCTAACTGCTATGGACACCAAATCTCTGGATGGCACATTCACAAGAATGCTACGCCGGGTTCATTGTGTCAAGTACAATGCTCACATCTCCAACCAGACACTATATAACATTGGAGGTGTCTCATTGGTTCCCCCAAGCTTGACACTAGAACAAAATCGCCTCTGCTTTCCAGAACATTGCTTTCGCCATGAGGATCAGCCAGTGCATAATCTTGTACTTTGGCAGCCTCATGGAGTGAATAAGCATGGTGGACAGCCCAAGACTTTCTTGAGACGCATCTTAAAGGACACTGGTCTTGAAGATGCGGATGATCTAGCAAATGTCATGGGTGATAGGGAGTTGTGATGGCGCAATTTTGTCGACAAGCCGGCACAGCATTCTTAAAAATGCAGCTGCAATGCAGCATGCCGATCCTAGTAGTAGTAGTAGTATGCAAGTTAGTAAAAATTTTTTTTTTTTTTTTTTTTTTGTGTTTACCAATACTATAGAGTATATTGTGGTAATTAATATATGAATCAATTGCACAATAGAATACACCAATTGATTACACAATAGAGTTCACTAATCAATTACACCATAGAGAATAAATATAGTGATTTGTAAATATTAAATTTTACGACATATAGATCAAATATCTAAGCAGAGCCCCCTGGTATCCCGGCGCCGTCCTCAAGCCCCAAACCACTTCGCCATCTCACCCGCGACCCTCGCAGGCAATGGGAAGTGCCGCGGATTATCGCGAATGATATGCGTGCGCGCACCCACCCCATTACCGAACTGTATGGTTTCCCCCAGTTGGTGTGTAGGCGGTCTGCGATGATTCGCAACAGCTTATTGGCCTGCGGTGCCAGTATGCCGTTGCATGAGGCGACGAAAGGGGAGAAATCACCTCGGCGGGCGGAAACTGCGGCTGTATATAAGCGTTTCTTCTCCTCTTCCGCCGACCGACCTCACGGAGCGCCCAGCATAAGACACGGCGTCAAGGTTAATTGTACGTATGTCAATCAACGCCTGTGTCTGGGTACTGAACGCTCCCCTAATGCCAACATCGCATCGCAGACCAGCCCCGTCGCCATCCTCGTGCTGCTCGCGGACAACTGGCTCGAGCATAACGTTTCGCGGTCCGAATGCCAGGGCCGCGAGGTCACCGACTGCGTCGCGGAGCTCGTTGTGACGCTGAATCACTAGACCACACTTCTTACAATTCAACCCGTGGTTGAGATCAAACCCAGCGCCACAACCGTCATCTGCAAGGGACACCTACGAGGGGTCTACCATACCGGACAGCCACACCATCCCTAAACTCCCGGGGTGAGAGGTCAAACTGGTGTTCGGCTACCGGAAGAGAGGATAGCCAGCCGCCGGTCCTGAACTCCGCCGCCCGTTGGACAGCGACACGCTGGTGCTCCGCCATTCCTTCCAACGCTTCCTCCTGCTGGGCTTTCTCCATACCCTGCCTCTCTTTCCGAGATGTCATGCGCGCTCCCTCCATGCACTTCAGGTGGGTGGCTAAGGAGAATGGCTCCTTCCCGGCGATCGCGTTCACCAGCGACTGTGTCCCAAGTTCTGATACAGCAAAGTTGGTATCGGCCTCGTTAACCGGGTTCCGCAACCCCAGACCACCCATTCGCGGAGACAGGGCAAACAACTTGAGTTCTGGTTGCGAAATTCGCCCATCGAAGACTGCCGGAGGGAACCTATCGCTGATCGCTTCCTCTAGCACATCGAACTGACTGCTGCAGTCTGGGACAACGCATTGGAGGTATGCCCACTCCCGTTGGAGTGAGCAAACTACGGCTGAGAAAGCAGCGTGGGGTTGGGCCTCCGCCACCTCGGCCATCTTGTCTACTGAGGCTACCCAGGATGCGATTTTGGCGCCGACATACTTCACACACTCCGACTCGCTACCAATAAACCCGCCCAGAAATCGGTGTCCTGTAACGATGTTAATATTGTGCTCGGCGAATACACTTTGGGCTTCCTCCAGAAACTCCGGAGCCACAATGAGAAAGCTCTTGGCGGACTGAGGGTAATATCCGAGAGTGGGGCCCAGACGAAGTAAGTGCTCGTACCACTCGAGAATATCCTGGAGCTTTCCGGCACCAGAAGAGTCGTCAGCGAACCAACTTTGGCGAACCTTAAGTGATGGCAACTCGTGGATTAAAGGGAGGATGCCTGAAGTGTAAAAAGGCATAGCTAAAGGATCTCCTTGTGTTACACCCTCTTCGCTGAACAGCACAGCATCGGTTCCCTTTATTGTCAGAATGCTGTGTCCACGGTAACAGTTGAAGAGAAACATTGAACATCGAGGCCACAGCTGCCTGACGTTCCACAAGGCTGCGACTCAGTTCAGCGAATTGAAGGCATTAGCTGCATCAACCATAATAATGCCCCATCCATCCTCACTATGTTCATCGAAGACCGAGCGCATTGAATGTACCCCGGCCTCCACACCTGCCATCACGCCCGCAGATAACTGCTCTGCGCCACACGTAGTGGTGACATCATCTCCAGTTGCTTCTGCCATTGATCTACCCAAGATTCGGCGGAGGCACTCCCCCAATGATGTGAAGTCACAAAGTGAGATGGAGAACTGGTAATGCAGTGAAGACCCAAAGTGAGATGGAGAACTGGTAATGCAATGATGTGAAGTCCCAAAGTGAGATGGTGAACTAGTAATGCAGTGAAGTCCCAAAGTGAGATGGTGAACTAATAATGCAGTGAAGTCCCAAAGTGAGATGGAGAACTGGTAATGCAATAATGTGAAGTCACAAAGTGAGATGGAGAACTGGTAATACAATGATGTGAAGTCCAAAAGTGAGATGGAGAACTGGTAATGCAGTGAAGACCCAAAGTGAGATGGAGAACTGGTAATGCATTGATGTGAAGTCCCAAAGTGAGATGGTGAACTGGTAATGAATGATGTGAAGTCACAAAGTGATATGGAGAACTGGTAATGCAATAATGTGAAGTCACAAAGTGAGATGGAGAACTGGTAATACAATGATGTGAACTCCCAAAGTGAGATGGAGAACTGGTAATGCAATGGTGTGAAGTCCCAAAGTGAGATGGTGAACTAGTAATGCAGTGAAGTCCCAAAGTGAGATGGTGAACTAATAACGCAGTGAAGTCCCAAAGTGAGATGGAGAACTGGTAATGCAATAATGTGAAGTCACAAAGTGAGATGGAGAACTGGTAATGCAATGATGTGAAGTCCCAAAGTGAGATGGTGAACTGGTAATGCAATAATGTGAAGTCCCAAAGTGAGATGGTGAACTAATAATGCAGTGAAGTCCCAAAGTGAGATGGAGAACTGGTAATGCAATAATGTGAAGTCACAAAGTGAGATGGAGAACTGGTAATGCAATAATGTGAAGTCACAAAGTGAGATGGAGAACTGGTAATGCAATAATGTGAAGTCACAAAGTGAGATGGAGAACTGGTAATGCAATAATGTGAAGTCACAAAGTGAGATGGAGAACTGGTAATGCAATAATGTGAAGTCACAAAGTGAGATGGAGAACTGGTAATGCAATAATGTGAAGTCACAAAGTGAGATGGAGAACTGGTAATGCAATAATGTGAAGTCACAAAGTGAGATGGAGAACTGGTAATGCAATAATGTGAAGTCTCAAAGTGAGATACAACTACTACTAGGATCGGCATGCTGCATTGCAGCTGCATTTTTAAGAATGCTGTGCCGGCTTGTCAACAAAATTGCACCGCCACAACTCCCTATCACCCATGACATTTGCTAGATCATCCGCATCTTTAAGGCCAGTGTCCTTTAAGATGCGTCTCAAGAAAGTCATGGGCTGTCCACCATGCTTATTCACTCCATGAGGCTGCCAAAGTACAAGATTATGCACTGGCTGGTCCTCACGGCGAAAGCAATGTCCTGCAAAGTGGAGGCGATTTTGTTCTAGTGTCAAGCTTGGGGGAACCAATGAGACACCTCCAATGTTATATAGTGTCTGGTTGGAGATGTGTGCATTGTACTTGACTTGACTTGACAAAGTGAGATGGAGAACTGGTAATGCAATAATGTGAAGTCACAAAGTGAGATGGAGAACTGGAAATGCAGTGAAGATCCAAAGTGAGATGGAGAACTGGTAATGCAATGATGTGAAGTCTCAAAGTGAGATGGTGCACTAGTAATGCAGTGAAGTCCCAAAGTGAGATGGAGAACTGGTAATGCAATAATGTGAAGTCACAAAGTGAGATGGAGAACTGGTAATACAATGATGTGAAGTCCCAAAGTGAGATGGAGAACTGGTAATGCAGTGAAGACCCAAAGTGAGATGGAGAACTGGTAATGCATTGATGTGAAGTCCCAAAGCGAGATGGTGAACTGGTAATGCAATGATGTGAAGTCACAAAGTGAGATGGAGAACTGGTAATGCAGTGAAGACCCAAAGTGAGATGGAGAACTGGTAATGCAGTGAAGACCCAAAGTGAGATGGAGAACTGGTAATGCAATGATGTGAAGTCCCTACTACTAGGATCGGCATGCTACATTGCAGCTGCATTTTTAAGAATGCTGTGCCGGCTTGTCAACAAAATTGCACCGCCACAACTCCCTATCACCCATGACATTTGCTAGATCATCCGCATCTTTAAGGCCAGTGTCCTTTAAGATGCGTCTCAAGAAAGTCATGGGCTGTCCACCATGCTTATTCACTCCATGAGGCTGCCAAAGTACAAGATTATGCACTGGCTGGTCCTCACGGCGAAAGCAATGTCCTGCAAAGCGGAGGCGATTTTGTTCTAGTGTCAAGCTTGGGGAAACCAATGAGACACCTCCAATGTTATATAGTGTCTGGTTGGAGATGTGTGCATTGTACTTGACACAATGAACCCGGCGTAGCATTCTTGTGAATGTGCCCTCCAGAGATTTGGTGTCCTCAGCAGTTAGAGCCCAGCATGGACTCCCGTAGAGGAGTACTGGAACTACTGCTGCTCTAAATAATCTGACCTTAAGTTTCCGATTGATTCTCGGTGACTTCCAAATCCTGGAAAGCCTATTCAAGGCTGCCCATGCCTTTCCCTTACGTATTCGAAGGTCCTCACCTGACTTCCGGATCCATGATCCCAGGTAACAGAAGTCGTCCACATGCTCAAGCATACCATCCTTTGAGCTTATGCTCATCCGATCAGAGACTTGCTGAGGACTTTCAAAGTTAACTGTCAGAATTTTGGTCTTTCTGGAGTTAATAAAAAGACAACACTAGAAGCAGCATGTTCTAATGAGCTGAGGAGCCGTTGGGCTCCCTCTAATGATTCTGAGAGTACTCCTAAGTCATCAGCAAAGTCTAGATCAGTTAGGTACTTGGCAGGATTTCCTCGACTTCTGGAGCCAGTAGGTGGAGTTATCATCACCCCATCATCATTATAATGATCTAAGGACATGCGTAGAACATAGTCAACCACAATAATGAACAAGAATGGTGCAAGTGTGTCTCCTTGGAGGACGCCCCATAACACTTCAAATGGTTCTGTGTCACCGTCAACAGTAGACACAAATGTTGTCGAACCATCATATACTGATCTGATTGCTGCAATAATTTCATCAGGAATCCCATATAATGAAAGTATGCTGAACATACGTGAGCGAGAGACTGAATCAAAGGCCTTGAAGAAGTTAACAAAGATAACAGCCAGATGCCTGTCTTTCTTTTTTGATAACTCTTCAATTATCCTTCTAAGTGCCAAAATGGGCTCCATGGTCCCACGACCTTTACGGAACCCATTCTGATTTCCACGGAGCAGTCTCTCAATGGGATCCCTGATGCGATTTAATAGAATCCTATTGTATAGCTTTGCAGCAATCGAGATCAATGAGATTCCCTGAAAAGAACCATAGAGTGTTATGTTGCCCTTCTTGGGAACTGGCACCAACTTATTTGTTTTCATTTCTTGTGGGACTCTTGTTGTTCGGTACATGTCTACTATGATGGGATAGATGAGCTTTAAACACTCAGGTATTTTAAAGACCTCAGGGGGAACACCATCTACTCCACTGGCACGATTGGTCTTAATGCTCTTTGCAGCAGCCTTCACTTCTGCAAAGGAGATATCGCCAATGGGAATATCTGGGAGTACAGACTCAGACACTTTTACTTCTATAAAGTTATCAGGCAATACCCTGTCATTATTGAGGAGCTTTTCAAAGTGGGCTTTCCAACCATTGAGGCGATCGGCTGGTGATTCAGCCTTAACCTTGGTGGTTGGTTGGCTTTTCCGCCCAGTAAGCAGATTGATCGATTTCCATGCCTGGGATGATTGCCTGCTGTCGTCAGCATCATTGATGGCATCAACCTGTTGGTTTATTAGCTCCTGTAGATTAGCAGAGTACTGCCTGTTCAGGGACCTAGATGCAGCCTTAAATGCATTCTTGGCTGCTGTAGTCTGTTTGAGCCGGGACTCTTTCTGCGCCTTATGAAGGTCATTTCGGCACTTCTGAATTTTGTTGTCAGTCCAGGGGACCCTTTTCCTGTTTCGAGGGTATACAGGAACTGTTTCTGCAGCTGCTAACTTAACTGCTTCTGTAAAGGCAGTATAGCCCTCACAGTGATCTGCCGCCTCAGAGGCAAGAGCCTCATACCTGTTGCTCAGCTGTAGTGTGAAGCTGGATCTCACACTTGGCTGTTGCAACAGAGAGGACCAGTCATGCCGCGGCAAGGCAGATTTCGTTGTTCTGCTAGCACGCAGACTAAGTCTTACCTTGGCCACAATAAGGCGGTGATCACTGGAGAAGGGTCGAAGTGTAAATGCATTACAGTCTTGTATAGAGCTCCTGTATTTCCTACGAAACAGAATATGGTCTATCTGGGACTTGTGACCACTGGGTCCACTATGAGTCCATAGCTTTCCAGTTTGCTTCTTGAACTGTGTTCCAGCCGAAAACAATCCATTTCCAGAGATAAAATCCTGAAGATGGACAGAATTTCGGTTAACACTATTGCTATAGACCCAGGGCGATGTAGGTGATTGATGCAGACTTGCATTAAAGTCTCCCAGGAATGTTAAGAATGCATGCTGATCCACTCCATCAGTAGCTGCTTGTAGATTGTGGTAGAAATTTTCCACCTCCTCTACAGGGGCAACACTAGTTGGAGAGTAGCACACAATCAGAACCACCTTAGGAAACTTCTTAGCCAGTCTTCCAGAACATGAGAAGTGGCAACGGATGATGCGGTTAGAGATTTGGTCTATTTTGTCCAATGCTGCATGTGCAGTTGGATTCATCAATAGACCAATTCCACCATTGCCACTATCATCTGCTGACGCGAGGGCGAGTCACCAACCGCCCCCCATGTCCTTAATCAGAACCTCATCAGTCTGTCCAGTCTGCATTCGGTGCTCTTGAACACGCACTGCGCTAAGAGAAAGCTTATCTGCCAAGGCAGTCAGTTCACCTTGTCGCATTGGGGACCCGAGTGTTAGGGTGTTTACTGAGGCTAGTCTTGTGACTTGCCTCAGATTCACCAATGGCTTTGTTGGTCGGGGTGGAACATGAGAGTAACCTTCAACTCCAGAATCCCTCTCCCCATCACAATCTGGCCTTCCTGGTGTCCCAGGGTTTGGGCCAGAAAGGTCATCAGGAAAGGGACTAACCTCCAACTCCAGAATCCCTCTCCCCATCACAATCTGGCCTTCCTGGTGACCCAGGGTTTGGGCCAGAAAGGTCATCGGAAAGGGACTCAAAGAATTGTTGGCTGCTCTCTCTCCAGTAGGGGGTGAGACAGGCAGCCGGTCAGGAGTTAAATGACGCCTGTGAGGCCGATTGTGTCCGGTAATTCCACTGGCCTAAAGTGAGATGGTGAACTGGTAATGCAATGATGTGAAGTCACAAAGTGAGATGGAGAACTGGTAATGCAGTGAAGACCCAAAGTGAGATGGAGAACTGGTAATGCAATGATGTGAAGTCCCAAAGTGAGATGGTGAACTAGTAATGCAGTGAAGTCCCAAAGTGAGATGGTGAACTAATAATGCAGTGAAGTCCCAAAGTGAGATGGAGAACTGGTAATGCAATAATGTGAAGTCACAAAGTGAGATGGAGAACTGGTAATACAATGATGTGAAGTCCCAAAGTGAGATGGTGAACTAGTAATGCAGTGAAATCCGAAGTGAGATGGAGAACTGGTAATGCATTGATGTGAAGTCACAAAGTGAGATGGTGAACTAGTAATGCAGTGAAGACCCAAAGTGAGATGGAGAACTGATAATGCAATAATGTGAAGTCCCAAAGTGAGATGGAGAACTGGTAATGCAATGATGTGAAGTCCCAAAGTGAGATGGTGAACTAGTAATGCAGTGAAATCCGAAGTGAGATGGAGTTGTATGAGATGGAGTTGTATGATTGAGATGGAGATGTGTAATGCAATGATGTGAAGTCCCAAAGTGAGATGGAGAACTGGTAATGCAATGATGTGAAGTCCCAAAGTGAGATGGAGAACTGGTAATGCAATGATGTGAAGTCCCAAAGTGAGATGGTGAACAAGTAATGCAGTGAAGACCCAAAGTGAGGTGGAGAACTGGTAATGCAATAATGTGAAGTCACAAAGTGAGATGGAGAACTGGTAATGCAATGATGTGAAGTCCCAAAGTGAGATGGTGAACTAGTAATGCAGTGAAGACCCAAAGTGAGATGGAGAACTGGTAATGCAATAATGTGAAGTCCCAAAGTGAGATGGAGAACTGGTAATGCAATGATGTGAAGTCCCAAAGTGAGATGGTGAACTAGTAATGCAGTGAAGACCCAAAGTGAGGTGTAGAACTGGTAATGCAATAATGTGAAGTCACAAAGTGAGATGGAGAATTGGTAATGCAATGATGTGAAGTCCCAAAGTGAGATGGTGAACTAGTAATGCAGTGAAATCCGAAGTGAGATGGAGAACTGGTAATGCAATAATGTGAAGTCACAAAGTGAGATGGAGAACTGGTAATGTATTTAAGTGAGATGGAATCAGCATTACCAACTTGTGCTAATCGTGTTTCTGCTCGTTAATTTCTGGTTTGAATGAGTGTATATGTATGCATACGATTCAATATTTGGCAGAACAGACCATATCTCCCCTGACTGAATAGATTTGCATAAATTCCAATCAGGTAGGTAGGTATGTATAATTAATTATTTTACTTTTTTTCTATTACCTATTGTACTGTGAAATGAGGTCACACTTTCTCGAAGTTATGAATTTAACTCAGCCTCACGCCCAATGTACTGCAGCTGTTAATACAAGAGAAAACATAATTATAAAAAATTGGACAATTTCTTTGCAAAATGGCCAATCATTTCATTGATCACAAGATACAAATTCTAATTATAAGATCTTTAGAAAAAACATCGGACCAATTTATTTATATACCAAAGTTTTAACAATACACAAAAATTTCCTTCTTAATAAGACATTATAATTACTTTCATTGATCTCGACTATAAAATTATATAAGCCGAGATGAGGTTGTAATGACGTGACCTCTACATTTATTTCTAAAACAAATTTCAAATCTTGTAATATAGTTTATAATTTTGCTAAGAAGACTGCAACAGGTTTGTATGTACTGTTTATTTGAATTTAGCTATATATATATATAAAATGAATGACGTGGACGTGGTGTTACATGGAAGTGTTTCCTCGCGGACTTTTCGTCCCGGATATGTGATAAAATAAAACATTCATAATTAATAAATATATCTATTACAGTTTTACCACCATACCTACTGCACTGTCGTACTCCAGCAAACATTAAAGTTGTAACAATCAAAATTACATTGTGTTGAGGAAATGTTTTAAAATTAACTTCAAACCTTGTTATTTTGGTGCTCCCACTCACTGAACTAAATCGTAAGGATTATAACGTGCAAAATTATACGCAAGCTCAGCCTGTAAGAATTACTAGCTATATAATAAATTATTAATTGTATTTTATTTTAACTCCTTCCGTCCTTTACAATGCTATATGTTTATTACCTGCCTCTATTTAATTAATACTAAAATTATTTGACTGAATATCTAGGAGGGATTATGGCGACTTCACAACGATTAGTAATGATAGCTCTTTCAGTTGTGGTTGCTCTACTACTACAAACTACGTTAACAGACGCTAAATGCGACAGAAAGACCAAGAAGGCGCTTATCAAAGCTCATAACGACTACAGGATGGACCTTCCAGGATCAATGGCAGATGGTGAAAAACTTCCCAGACCATCGACACCTCTGCCTCCATTGGTAAGTTCTAAGGGTCTTAAAACAGGGTCTATCCACTTGTCAGTACAGAAGACTGTCTTCTTAACTTAAGTAATTTATAGTAGATATTTGATTAACAAATTTTTAATTATTATTAGTAAGTTGAACCTGAATGCAAGAGGTATGTAAGCTACGGGGTTAATTGAACAATGCCTACCATGACTTGCTTAATATACGACCTCGTCTGGTCCATGACTTGCTTAATATACGACCTCGTCTGGTAAGCTGCGGTAGCCACTACATTTATTTATTTTTTTTACTAGTATGCAGCCCACACTATTAGTAAACCGGTGGTTATTAGGCCGACTCCTGGCAGAAAATCTGAATACTACTTAGGAAGATCTCTTTTATTTCTAGATATGGTTGTCTGCCGTTCTATCTGTCAAAAGATTATAAAGCACATTCTCTAGCTACAACATTTCCGACATGAATTTTCCCTGTCGGTGATTCCATTTCTGATTTTTTATAGAATTTCCGTTTTGTGATTAACCCTACTCTATACTAACATAATTGTTATTTAATAATCATCATCCCAAATTCCTTAGTTCCAAATCCCAAATTGCTTAACACATTTGTGCAAAGTGTGAGGTGGTGGGTATGGAAAAAAATCAGAGAAGAAGTGAGAGGCACTAGGTTTTAAATAATTTTGAATAAAAGGAATTGCTCTGGTAGATACATATTTAATTGATGTCTTTTTACATGTCATTTACATTTTTTCAGAAATGGAATAGAAAAATTGCACTTGAAGCTGAGAAATTAGCAGAGAGTTGCAATTTCAATCATGTTATTCATGAGTTCAGAGGGAAAAGTATGGGACAAAATCTATACAAGTGTGATTCATGTTAGTATTATTCATATTTCAATAATTCAGCTGTAGATGATCAAGGCAGTAAGAGAGATAAAGTAACAATAGGCTAATAAAAAGTCGGGTGTATATTCCATCACACAATACAATGGGTGTAACCTGTCACTTAGAAAGTGATAATGAGATACAGTAAAGTGATTCCACTTTTTACCTAATATATGTACAAGTACATGTACAGTCCCTGCAATATGGTATTTCTACATAGACTACATTTTTATGTAGTACATAAGAATGTAGGGTGTTTTAGGTTTGTTTGGTATAGAAGGAATGCAATGCGGTGCCTTTATCTATTATGTTAGAGTATGTGCGGCGACTCATTTCATTTTGGCGGTTTTATTCGGTTTTATTCATTTGCCGGTTTTTAGTCCGAATTAAACAAATGAATGTATCCACTATGGATACATTCATTTGTTTAATTCGGACCAGCCGACAATAAAATCATTAAAATAACTGAACACAATTACATAAATATACAACAAACAGTTAAGATGTGATAAATAATAACATAACACGTGTACTTCATGAAGTAAAAAGAGGTTCTCCTCTTGATTGACTTATTGTAAATTTGGTACTTTTAATGGCGGCTAACTGGGTGTCTGCTTCATCTCGACGTTTGGATGATGTAGGGACTATTCATATTGTTATTAATGATGTGGGTATTGCTAACCATATATATGACTGCTGTTATTTTATCGTGACCCAACTATCATAATAAATAATAATATAAAAAGGAGATTCTCAGATTCTTAAAAGGTCATAATGACAGTTGTGACCTCTGGTGACCTCCAATTTGGTATTGGTATTGAATCTTAAAACTGACTAGATAAAAATGTACTCCAGATAGCATAAAATGGCACACAATTAAATCAAATTAAGTTATTTGAATTAAAGAGTTAAATTTTCCGAATATGTTCTGACTAAAAAGAATATATCTGATAAAGCAATTAAAATAAATACGACTAAATTATGGCAAAATATTCCTTTTTTCGGTTTCGTTTTTCCAGCAATGTCAGGGATTGTAAGTAGAAGCAGGCCACATAAAGACGGCGTTCGCAGTATCTGCGGAAGTCGATGCGCCCAAGACCATCCGGTTAACAATTTAGTATAGACTCGAGTCGCGGTAATGGATGTTCGAGAGCAGCGCTGTGATACGCACTAAGGATACCTTGGCCACCCTTCGTTCCACCAGGTGAGAGACTCGATACTGCGAGGCTGATAAAGGCACTATGAAGTGCCTTTTTGCGGCACTCGTTGTATGTACCTCGTCAGTGTGCCCACCGCGAGTCAAAGAGCCCCCTGCGAGATCGGCCTGAGCTGCGACAGATGTAGAGTGTGGCGTTCCCGATGTAGCAGCCAATGTTGAGTAGACTGTGGAGCGCGTTTCTATAGGCGATATCAAGGGTGTTCACATCACGTTGGTTGAGGGCTCCAATGTTTAATTTTAGCGAGTAGACAATAGCCGGTAACGCAATGGATCGCCACAGGATAGACACGGCTGCCACCGGGAGCCACCTCGTGGACCAACCCTTCGACTGGAACATGTGGGCCAGAGAAGCGATTTTCTGCACCGACGCGCCCAGAGGGTTGGTCATAGCCTGGAAGTTGTAGCCCAGAAAGGTCCACGAGTTCTTGGCGGGGATCAGTTGGCCTTCTACTAATGTGATGAAAGTTGGGAGATGTAGAGATCATTTGGTTCGAAAAAACCGACCAGTTGATTTTACTCTTTTCCACTGACAGCTTTATGTTTTTGGCGCTTGAGCTAAACGTAGTGTACAGCTGCTCAATGTCTTTGGCGCTATTAGCCATCGTCAGCATATGAGATTGCTCCCAACCAGATTGAGTTAATTGAGTATCCGATGTTTGTGTCCTGAAGGTCATCAATAATACTCCGCGTATATAGATTGAACAGGAGAGGCGATAGGAGTGACCGAGTATATAGATTGAACAGGAGAGGCGATAGGAGCGACCCCTGTTTAACTCCGCAGGAGACTTGGATTCCGGCCCGTCCGTCCTGTCTATTATACCGGCAAACTTTAGGAATGTCATACTGACGGTGTAATAGTTCAGCACGGTCACGACCACATGGGGGTTGACGAATTCCAACATCTTGCGACCGAGTGCGTCATAGTCTACCGTGTCGAATGCCGACTCGATGTCCAGCTGACATACGAACAGTGTCGATTTGCTGGATAGATTGTTCTCCACACATTCTAGAATTGTCGCTATGGCAATATCACAGCCGATTCTGTCCCAATATGCAGTTTGATTATCGTGGAGTTTGATATTGATGAGGAAGTCGGTGAGAACGATACGTTCGAACACCTTCGCCCAGATACTTATGGAATCTATAGGTCTATAGGATCCAGTGTTGTATATGTCTCTTCGCTTCCCTTTGTAAAGACTTGATACGACCGGATTCCCAAACAGTTCAGGTACTTGCTTTAGATTAAAACAGGCATTGATTAAAGAGGTGAGATATTCACAGATCGGTTCTGGGTTCATGTGCAGTATATGTTCCACAGTTAATGAGGCGAAGTCCAGGGATTTCCCAGTTGATAGTGAGACCACAGATCGTCTCACAGCTAACGACGAGATTTGAGGGAGAACCGTTTCCGAACAGGCTTCCCGCAGTTCGGCGTTCAGAGTTTTGCTCACACCGCCATCTCCACTGAACTTAGTGGCGTAGTGGTCTCGCAGGGGAGACTCCATCGTCGGAGGGGCACTAGTAGTCTTCACGCGATTAATGTTGGCCCAGAAGTTTCTAGGGTTTGAACTGACATTTCTGGCCCATTTGTTTGTGGAATTGTGAACAAAGTTCTTTGATAAATAATTTTTAATCCTCCGAGTATGCTGTTTCGACTCTTTGAACTCCGAACCCAGTTGGTCGGTGGGCTCATGGCCCGCCTCCTCCCACAGTTTATACAGCTGCCGTGTAATCTTCGCACTTGATTGTAGCAGTTTGGAAAGTATTCATATATTTTTCATACTGCGTCTTTGTTTCAGCGTCGGGATGTATGTTGTTGCGGCCGCAACCAATGCACATTGTAGTTTGTCCATGCAATTGTTTATTTCCTCGATGCTACCAATTTACTGGCTCAAAGGTCATTGATCTCTAGGGCAGACTTTTTACAGCGAAGTCAACTACCTCCTTATATTTATCTTTATCCTCATCCATTGCCTTCGCCCAATTGAACTTCAATTGACGTCGTTTGTGCTTTGACATGTGTGTATCACTATCAGCATTGCCGATATTTGAAGTGAGCTGATAATTTGCAGTTACTGGAACATGGTCGGAGAGTTATTGGCTGGATCATCGTCGTATACTATTCCAGTGTTGATGAGATCAAGCCAGGTGGTTGACGTCAATATATGGTCGATATACAATGACGTATCTCTACCCTGTCCCCGGAAAGTTATCACTGGCCCACTGAACTGATTGTGAGTGTCTGCCGCGCATAACTCGATGGTGTTTAGGAATGAGTTCAGATGAATGCCTCTAGGATTTGGTTTTTCGTTTGATAGGTGTCCCCTCGCTCATTGTAAGTTACCGACATCAGCATTGCAGTCCATTGGGACTATCAGAAGACACCCTGAATATTGAGTTATGAGGGAGCATAGGCGACCCAGGAAACTGTCATACAAGGCGGTGTCCTTTGATTGATCCAGGGCATAATAACATGATAACACCAAGACCGGCCGCTCGGCATGGTGTAGGTCAGCAATAACGCCAACTATGTCGTCGCCGCCATTTACCTGAGACCAATTCATCACTGAATCCTTCCTAAAGAATAAAGCGACGCCGCCCGCACCGCGTTTTCTATTCGGATTTTCCATCAGAAAACTGACAGCGTAGACGCAGTCAAATTTATTGTCAAGCGGAAAGAGGCTGGCCTGACATTACAGATCGTCCAACCAGTGTTCCTGTATTCCAAGGAAGTCACATTCATCAAGAAGTTTATTTATATAGTTTGTATTGCTTAAAAATCCATTTGTATTTAGTATACCACATCTTACAGCTACAATTTCACTTCTCTCCTCGTTGTTTGACGTGTTAAAGACGATACCGGCTCGGGAACTCTCTAGGATTAGTATATGATGATGGCTGTCCGTTGCGATCTGGTTTCTACGATTGTTGTTCATCGTGGTCACAATGACCTGAAGGCTGTCCGTTGCGATCTGGTTTCCACGATTGTTGTTCATCGCGGTCACGATGACCTGAAGGCTGTCTGTTGCAATCTGGTTTCCACGATTGTTGTTCATCGCGGTCACGATGACCTGAAGGCTGTCCGTGCGATATGGTTTCCATGATTGTTGTTCATTGCAGTCACGTTGACCTGAAGGCTGTCTGTTGTGATCTGGTTTCCACGATTGTTGTTCATCGCGGTCACGATGACCTGAAGGCTGTCTGTTGCGATATCGTTTTCATAATTGTTGTTCATTGCGGTTACCTGAAGGCTGTCCATTGCGATCTGGTTTCCACGATTGTTGTTCATTGCGGTCACGATGACCTAAAGGATGTCCGTTCCGATCTGGTTTCCACGATTGTTGTTCATCGTGGCCACGATAACCTGAAGGCTGTCCGTTGCGATCTGGTTTCCACGATTGTTGTTCATCGCGGTCATGATGACCTGAGGGCTGTCCATTGCGATCTGGTTTCCACGAGTGTTGTTCGTTGGGGTCGCGCTGCCACGAGGATTGTCCATCATAGTCTCGTTTCCTAGACTGATCTCGTTGCCCCCCATCCTGGTCTCCATTCCTCGTACGTTGTCCGCAGGAGTCTAGTTGTTCGGTCCGGTTGCGATGCACCCAGGGTTGTCCGTTGGTATCTTGTTGGCGGTTGCGGTCGCGTTGACTCGAAGGCTGTCAGCTATTATCACGTTGAATATGGGGGTCTTTATGCCGTCGGTGTTATACATACGTCGGTTGTTATGGTGATCTCGATTATCTTCATGACGTTTTCTTTGTTCCACATATCTGGGATGATATTCCCAGTCGCGACATCGAATTCCAGCAGGCCAGAAGTCGGATTGTTTTAGTGTCTCTGAATCATTTAAATCCACAGTTAATCGGATGTTATTGGAGTCACGGCTTAACCTGCATGATGAACGATGTACCTCAATTTTGTTACGGTTCAGGTATTCTAGAACATCATTATCGTTATTATTCCTTGATACTCCGCTGATGAACAGGGAATGAAGTCGTCTCGAGTCTGAGCAGCACAGTCTTTGTGGAGGATCTCTGTTTGAGGTCGGTTTGCTCGGTTGAATGTCGTTCCCTCTTATAGTGTCTCTTTTGAGACCGCGGTTGTCACTCTTAGTTTCGACGCCCAAATTTCGTGTGTATTTGTTCTTTTTAGGTTCTACAGTTGTCCAGCCATCGGCGTTTGATTGTTATATCACGTCTTTGGATACAGGGGGCGTTGCTGGTGAAACTGGTGGAGAATTGATCCAACAATCACGTTTTCTTCAATTTGGGGTGAGCCATGAGGCGAGAGAGGCGTGTTTAAATTAAAGTGGGCCATTAGTTGGTTTTCTGTGATGGGCTCTATTATAGTGGTGATTGTTGAGCTGAGATTGTCGTATAGTATCTGTCCTATTGTTGGTTTATTCGAACTGAGTTTGTTGAATTTAGACTCCCACATGACTCGATGGTGGCATTCGATGCTCAGTTCATCCACCACAGTTCCCATGCGCTCTTTGAGGTTGGAGTTCTCAGCCTCGATCATACACATGCGAGCATGTAGGGCAGAGACAGCAGTTATGAGATCGTTCTTGAGGCCTTCCAATATAATACCTTTATCCGTAGATTCAATCTTACGCAAACGTTTGCGGCCGGGTTCTGTCAATAACCCAGTAAGTCTACACCGTAGCAGTTCTAGAACGTCGGTTGCCAGGGCGCTTGGAGAGGATCGCGATTGCAGCTTTAGCGTTACCTGTTGGAGAGGTGATGTTAATTTAATAACGCAGTTGAACAGGTCTTTCCGAATATTTGAGATTTGCTCCATAGAATATTTATCTGATATGATTTTGAGAGCTTCTTTCCTAGGTAGATGCAAGATATCAAGTTCGCTCAGCACTCGTTTGTGGTTTGGAGGGTTCCCCTCAGTATTCCGATGTTCGCTGAGATGGTTTCCCTATGTAGAGACGGAGGTCGCTGGAGTATAGCCAAAATCGATATCCACATCCACATTATTCGCAAGTTTAAAGTCTTTAAAACAGGACTGCAGCCAGCCCCGAGCCTTTGCAATGTCGTAGTGAATTGGCGGTAACTGATTCTTGTCCTGGGCTACTGTTAGGGCGCCCAGACAGACATACACCCCGCAATCATAGCCATTCCCCTACTTACTTAACGTTGTATACTTGATCCCACTTTCCATTTCTCAGTTACTTTATTTTTGCTCCAAGAATTATTTTCATCGATTGTGTTCAGTATATTCGCGAAGGCGAAGGTTATTCGCGTGGGAATTGATGCTCGGTTTGAGTCTATTGCGTACATGGTACGTACTCTGGTGTCGGCCACGTGAAGGATGAAGTGATCTTTATTACAATCCGGCAAGAAGAGAAGAGTCGGTGTTATAGATTGATAGCGACCGAGGTACCGGGTCGCCACGTATTGGATTGCGGAAAGTTGGCTACAGCCCGATGATCTCAGCTGCTCTGCGAGTTGGCTTGGTACAGGCGCTGTGTGGGGGAAGTGGAGTTGTATTAGTCCCATAAATCCATCCACAACATCATTACTGAGCCAGGCTTTATTTTCGAGTGTTTTCAGCACTGCGGGTAGGGGGATGGTGTTGGCCGGATGGTTATCGGTGATTTCTTGTAGACATGTTTTTATCTTATTTATTAGCTCCTGTGGGTCCAGTTTTTCGATCGCGTTAGGATATAATTCGCAACTGTCTACCTTAGTGGCTGGCCTTTCGTGTGTTATTGTTATAGGGTTGTCAATTATTTCGACATTTTCACCGATTTCGGCCGGTTCCTGGTGCAGGATTTTCTCGGAAGGTGTGCTTACTGAGAATGTCGTACTAAAATCGAAGTTAACAGAGTTCTCCAAATTTATAGCACTGGGGTTTAATTCCCCTCTAGTAATCCCATCAAAGGATCCAGGCTTTATCGTAATTGCACCTTTACCATTATTGGCACCAATTGTCTTTTTGAAAATAATTTTACTCTTTTTAGGGAACTCGCTTCCATTTGGATGGGTTCCAATATGTCGATGGAAGGTTCCGGTTTGACAAACGTTTCGGATGTTTCTGTGTCTGACGAGTGCGGAACGGGAGATGGATGAGTTGGCGATTCAGAATGACCTGAAGTGGACAGGTCTATCGAGTTTATGTCGATATCTCCTTGAATTATTCCGTCAGTCGACATTCGTTTCTGCGACATATTTTCTTTCATCCTGTTTCTCTTATTTGCGCCTGCCAGTGGTTTGTGTTTAGGTTTCGATTGCAGGCCGAGCGATTCTCTCCGGTTTGTTCGGATAGGATCGACTGCCTCGTTCTATGAAGAGGAGAGTCTGCCGATCCGTGGCTCTTACCAGCCGCGAGTTTTGCCGCTCCGTAATTAATATATTTTATTAAAAAGAACTCGCTATTACAAATATGGTCGTTCAGGATGTCCCACTATCTTATGGTTCAGGTAGGATTCTATGCGATGTTTCTACATTGAATCCCAGACCTATTGTTCCAGAGAAATGGTGACAGATGATTTTCGATACATTGCATCAACTTTCACATCCTGGTATTTGCTCTACCAGTAACCTCATTTCTTCTCGTTCCATTTGGCATGGGTTACACAAGCAAGTTGGTATCTGGGCAGGAACTTGTTTAGAATGTCAGCGTGCCAAAATTCATCAACATACCATTACTCCCTTCCAGCATTACAAACTTCCCGAACGACGATTTGAACAAAAATACATGTGGATATTGTAGGTCCACTCCATCCGTCCCAAGGGAATTCCTATATTTTCACAATCGTTGATAGATTTACCAAGTGACCAGAGGCAGTGCCTATTCCAGACGCCATAGATGTAACACGCGCTAGGGCTCTCCTGGCTCATTGGGTATCACGATTCGGCATACCTCCTGGTGAGATTAATTCAGATCTCGTCCGGGTCACCACTAAAGCAGTTGCAAATACTGATATCAAAATAGTTATTTGTATAACGAACTAAAGACAATAAAGTATTCAAAGCTATATATTACGTTTTTGCACATGGACCGACCAGTAAGGCAGTAAGTAAGTCAGTCAATTAGTCCTCACTAAGCTACTGCAGCTGTCCTATAGTAAGTGTAGTAAAGTCAACTTAGGTCCTGAAAGGGGCCGCTATAGATACTCTCTATATGTAATGGTAATCACAAGTATCAGCCACATCACCATAACAAATCCCATCAATTATATACTATCAGAGGATATGTTAATGGGGTAACGTTCAATATGATCTAGGCCTCTTACATATTGATGTCAGAATACTCTGACTTTATGTTTAATCAAGTTCATGCAGCTAGGTCAGTGAATGTTGGAATGGCCCAGTTTGACTATGAGGACGGAGGTAGAGAGGGGTTCTTCGATATTTTCCCTGGGGAAATTGGGTTGTTGGTTTGCTCAGCTCATTAGAACATGCTCATTCTTCTATTTTTGGTATTTTTGTTAACTCCAAGAAATTTTGATCAGAAGTACTCAGTTCTCAGGAAATGTCTGATCATATGAGCATAAGCTCTAAGAATGGTGTGCTTGAGCATGTGGCACTTCTGCTACTTTGAATCATTGATTCGGAAGTCAGGTGTGAAGACTTTCAACTATATATAATGGAGAAGGCATGGGCGGCATTGAATAGTCTGTCCAGTATTTAGAAGTCCCATAGAATAATATAAATTATATATATAATATAAATTCGAATATTTATCAGTAGAATGAGTAGAACAGTAAAATCCATGAATCTAACTGCTGAGACACCAAATCTCTGGATGGCACACAGGTTCACTGCGTCACGTCTCCAACCAGACAATATACACTAAATCATTAGAGATATCTCATTGGTGTCACATTGACAGGACCAGCCTCTGCACACCCTTGTACTTTGGTAGCCTCGGGGAGAAAATAAGCATGATGAACAGCCCATGGTTTACGTGAGACGCCTCTTAAAGGACACTGCCATTGAAGTAATTTAATAATCTCCAGAATTTAATGAAGAAAGAAAGTTATGGCGGAGCAAATATTGTCGATAAGCTAGCATAGAATTCAAAATGCCAACTGTAATGAATTATCCCGATTGTAGATTGTATGATGGCTGCGCAATTTTCTTGTTAAGCCAGCATAGCAATCTCAATGCTGATGATAGAGATAGATTACAATTGGGGATGGCACATGCCTGGATTTGGGTACTTGTATATACTTTGTCCCAAAGTGGATCAATGCCGACACTGCAAGCATCCAATATGTAATTAACGATCCTCTTTACAACAAACAGCTTTAAAAAAACATTAGAATCACATACTAGCAACAACGAGAATTTTCTCATGCTAGTTTTGCTCTTTGTCTTTCTCTAAAGATATACAGACCCAGATAGCATTGGCAATTTGACTGCTAATATGACGTATAATGGGAAAAAGCAGTGGAACATAGTGCTAATATATGTGATTGTATCTGAAATTTCAAATATAAAAGACATTTATTTCTGAAAGAAATGTAAAAAATATGCTAATTTAATGAGATAAGAACATATTAAAATTACACAGAGAAAGCCACATTGGTGCAATTAATAGGTGATTGATTTATTTTAATGGTTTATTTTTAGGTTCGTCTGGTGGTGGGAACTGCATCAAAAACGGTGTAGATGTAGTCAAAGCTTGGTATGAAGAAGTTAGTCTATATGAAAAGTGGGAACCAGTGTCACGATCAAATTTCGAGGGTATTGGGCATTTTACACAGGTAACTATTACCATATATATTTTTTGGTTCGCATAGCAAAACCTCTAGTAGCCACTCCTTCTGTTTTTGGTGTTGATTTCCACTTTGATTTTGCTCACTTGTGGTTCAGTATTGTTTGCTCTTTTGTTTAAGTGCAAATGGTAGAGCGTATGACTTGTAATTCGAGATACCTGGTTCAATCCCACATTGAGATGTTATGTTTTTTCAAAGAAAACAATTTCGGTTTAGTAAAATTCTTTCACAATTTTCCATAAACTATTGTTGCCCGTTTTTTGTTATATTGAAATGCAACCTTAGTCAGCTCCTTTCCCATAATAGATAATTAACCTCAGTTCCCACATCCCCTTGTCTGGAAGTTTTTCCAATTTTGTTGCAGGTGATCTGGGGTAAAACAAAGATGTTTGGGTGTGCTGTTAAGGTATGCCCCAAGATGACCCTGCTAGTCTGCGACTATTACCCAGCAGGAAACATATTCGGTGAATTTCCGTATGAAACATCCATATGATTATAGTGCTGCGACCAGATTTTTCAAGTAGACTAATATAATTATTCAGATAATATTTTTACATCTTGTGAAAAAAAAATGGTAATGTTGTATCAATAAATTATTTGGTGATAGTTAAAAATATTTATTCCGCCTTCAGTTCATTCAGATCAGTTCATATATATACGAATAAGATTTAATTAATTAAAACCAATAGCTCATTAATTATTAACAGATATAATTATATCTGTATTTAGGGGAGTTATAACGGATTTTTATATTTATTTGTAAAGCAACTGTTCTGTTCTGTCAATGATCCGCGATATATTACTATCAACTAACTTGGTGTAAGGTAAACCAGTTCCTATGACTTTTATATATAAATTATTTCGAGACAGTAGAAGGAAGGATCAATAATTTGTGTCCTTATTCGGAACTATCTGTTTTGAAAATTTCAGTACAAAAGTAACTGTTTTCAAAAATCTACAGAGGTTGTTGTAGACTCAGAAATTGACCTGTTCCGACCTGTTCTACCTGGAAAAATTGTAATAGTACTTCACTATGTTGTGAACATTAATCTCATACTTTTAAATATTGTTTGGTTAATTAATACTATTATATTTGATAAGTTTATTTTATAATAATTTCGAGTGACTAATAATTTCGAGCTCCGCATGGAAGTACAGGTGTTTACAAGAAATGATATTTAAACCTACCATACAGACTAAGTTTATGGTATTATATATATATATATATATTGGTTCACGATCTCCCTTTAATAAGTTTGTATGGAGAAAGGTCATTCTTTTGAGACCTCACTGCGGAAGTTCAATTTTTGCATTTTTAATTTTGCATTTTTAATTTTTAATTTTTGCACATTTTATGACCAAATAATCGAATTTTTGAAACATATCCTATCTGATGCAGAATTTCATGCTGAATACAAATGTGGAAACCGTTTTCCCTTATCGTGCTTAGTTTTCGAGATATCTGGGATATAAGATACTGGCTCCAATATACAGTATCGCAATATCGGTAAATGCGATGAAGTTTGGGGTTTGCATTCAATTTCTGCAAATTGCTGTACTCAGTAGTGCCAATTGGATGTCCCCACGAGAAAGAGCATAACATTTTAATTGAGAAGGTATTTTTTTTATGATTATTGGACATACTGATCAGTTTATAAGACAACTTGAAGTCTCCAGAATAAAGACGGGACTCGAATAAGCGACGCTGTGGTCTTTGTGGGATTACATGGAATATACTTAGCAGTCATCGGAATCTCCAGTTCTAGTGGTCGTATGAAGTTCGTTTTAGGCGCATTCGAAAGCTCTTTTCTCAGAGATCAAACTTACCATTTGATTTAAGATAAAATGGTTGTGAAGCAACATAACATGAATTTGGGTAAAATATTATGCCTTGCAAATTTTGTTCAAGGTATGATTGCTCAGGAAGCTTTCAACAGTTACTGATCAGTAGGTCCAGTAATCATAAAAAAATATCTTCTCAATTAAAATTTTCTGCTCTTTCTCGTGGAGACATCCCATTGGCACCACTGAGCACAGAAATTTGCAGAAATTGAATACAAACCCCAAACTTCATTACATTTACCAATATTGCAATATATCGGAGCCAATATCTTCTACCCCCAGATATCTCGAAAACTAAGCAAGATATGGGAAAAGGGTTTCCATATTTGGATTTAGCATGAAATTCTGCATCAGATAGGATGTGTTTCAAAAATTCGACTTTTTGGTCATAAAATATGCTTCCACAGTGAGTGAGGTCTCAAAACAACGACCTTTCTCCATAGAGACTTATTAAAGGATTATTATTAAAGATTTATTTAGAATAATCAATGCTATTGTTCCCAATGGATCTGCAAGAGAGCCACAAACTTCATCTCCTCAATTAAATATGCGGGGAGCCTCTTCTAATCCTGACTTTAACTGCTCAAGTGAGAGTAGTAGTGCGTTTAAGTAAAATAAGATAAATATGTTGACTCTAAATTAGAACTCCTAGACGATGAAGCCATACGAATTAATATTGTTAATATTGTCAGAAATTTGAAAGTTCTTATTGGGGACTCAAAGAAAATATTTCGCTCCTGATTGCGTCTAAGAAAAGTTTATCTGATGAATTATATCAGATTATTGAATATAATCGTTTTTCTAGTCAATGTTCAAATAAGATTGCATGTTTTGAAAGATGCATTGAAAGATGATGACAAAGATTTTAATGCTATTGATGTTTAATTAAGGTTAGTTGAACATTTATTTAAGCAATGTGTTAATTTTGTCGTAAATAAGATGGGACATTCTGCTTTTGCTAAAGTTGAACATCGCCATAATGAATTGAAAGAAGAAAATACAGCATTAGTTTGGTCTGCCTCCAAGTTCAAGACAACCATGCAGAATAAGTTTGAAAAGGAGAAGTCTGAACAAAGTTGTGGGGGTTTACCTTCAGGCATTCAAGCACCTCATTCCAATGGGACCTATGCAGATTTCCCGAATTGGTTATCCAAATTCGATGCTGTCATTAATAAGAATTACAATGTTAGTAAGTTTTACAAGATGACATATCTTAAGAGCTCTCTCATTAATAAAGCTGCATCATGCATTTCAGATTTAGAAATTTACGCAGAAAATTATGAAGTTGCATTAGATAAAGTAAAGAAATGTTATGGTAGGCCTAGAATAGTTATAAAGAATTTCATAAGTACAATTTTTAAAATGAAGAAAGTCACAGATGACAACAATGTGTCTGCTTGATTACTGCGAAAAGTCAATTTCGTGGAGGCTTTTGGGTAAGACTGAATAGAAGCATGAAGGAGCCTCTAAGGAAGATTGTAGCTAAAGCTCTTCTAACCTATAATGATATGAACACATTATTAACTGATATTGAAGCTATGTTTGACTTACCATAGTGCAGATTCCAGAGATCCACTACGAATAATTAAATATTGGACGTCCACTTCGTCCTCTATATGATCTTGTTTCTAATGATCATGAAACAGAGCAACACAATTTGCCTGTTACTAAGCGCTATTTGTACATTAAAGATTGTTTAAAGAAGTTTTGGCTACTATGGTGGAATACCGAATATTTACATACATTACAGCCTTGTCAGCATTGGCAGATAGAGATGGAACCCGTGAAATTAAATGATGTCGTTATTCTCTCTGATGAGAACCGCCGTCACTATACTTGGCCTATGGGTCAAGTAATTTCTGTTCACCCTGGGAAAGATGGACTAATTCGTACGGTTACAGTAAAGACCAAGCGTGGGGTATTTAACTGTCCAGTTCAACGCATTCATTTTCTTTAGGGTGAGTTCTAGACTCGCCTGCATGAGTTACCTGATGATGTTTTGGACATTATTGATAGCAATAAAGGAAACCAGGATATGAAGCCTATTGTTGAAAAACCACAGCCAGTTTTTGTCGGGGAGGATGTCATACACTCAGATATTGAGAGTGCACCCCTGTTCTACCTGGAAAAATTTTAATAGTACTTCACTATGTTGTGAACATTAATTCTCATACTTCTAAATACTATTTGGTTAATTAATACTGTTCTGTTTGATAAGTTTCTTTTATAATAATTTTGAGCGACTAAGCTGCTCCTCATGGAAGTACGGGTGTTTACAAGAAGTGATGTTTAAGCCTACTATTCAGACTAAGTTTATGGTATATTATATATATTGGTCCACAAACTCCCTTTAATAAGTCTGTATGGAGAAAGGTCGTTGTTTTGAGATCTCACTGTGGAAGTTTAATCCGCTACAGTGGTATTATTATTATATTTGGTCTGGGACCAGCTCCCTGTAAGCATCGAGTATGTTAGGCATATACATTACAATTCTTCTTACAAAATTAGGTAGACTTGCACTTCCGTACTGAACTACAGGTAGACTAATACAATTGAAAGACAACCATTGAACAAACTGCATAAACTACATACAACACTGTAAGTCCAACTGGTGAACAGTAGTGCTGTATTGCAGAATACTGAATTCATTGTTTTGAGTGTTGTTCCCAGACGTTTGTCTGTTTTCCTGTGTCTTGCTGGCAATATGCGGAGCTGAAACCTGGCAGAATTACTTGTAGTACTACGATCTACAGTTATTCACAATGTTTGTGGGCATTTTTAATAGTGGTCAACCATTTTTTTGACTGTGCTGATTGTTGTCACCAAATTTAGGTGTTGTCACAAATTCCACCTTCCAATTCTTCCCATCCTTCCAATTCCGAAAATTATTGAAGCATATGAAATTGCCTTTCAATTGCAGTATTTTTACTGCTAAAAAATGAAATTATGAAATAATTGACTTTAAAGTTCAAACCTTCCCACCCAGATTGCGTGTATGAGGTCTGGTTGGTTAATAGTGTCTGATGACAGGAAGGAAGCAAACCACCGAGCTAAAATATATATATAAGGGTTTTCAGAGTGGCTGTGTTCCGTGAGTCTGTCCGTGTGTCTTATATTTTACAAGGCAGATTGGCAGACAGATATTCCACGATAACTCAAGAACTAAAAGAGATCTCTCTAAGTGGTTTTCAGATTTAAATTCCCCATTTAAATTGTACTCTAGATGCAATGAAAAATTTATATTTATTAAGTTTTTACCCCAGGGGGGGGGGGGGGGGCTAACCAAACACCACCCACCTCCTACCCCATCCCACGCCCTCCACATTGACATCGCCCTTCTTTCTAATACGCTTGCAGATGCACAACTTCCATGGAACAAAGTGGAAATGGCTGTTAAGTAGGTGTTGATGTTGGCAATAAGAATCAGGTCATCTGCATATCCTACACTATCTAGTATTACTATATGCAATAATCCTCCTTAAGCCTGATTGAGGGGTATAATAAATTGTTTCCAATAGCCAGGATATCATATTGATAATATTTATGATGTGACTGATATCTACTTTAGCTTTTGCCTCTTTAGTTCTCTTAGGAAACATGGAGAGCATCCTCAATCCCATCATCATTGCTACTGTAATATGTGTAGCATGGACCTGAGAAGGAATTCCTGGTATCAACCACATCAATAAATGTCTGCGTTTGTGCCCATACAGAAAGGCCCATGCAGAATCACCAGAGCATGAGCGGGAAACTACCCCTTTGACAGATAGTTTGGAACCAATGGTTAGTCTTGCGGTATTGAAGTGGTAAGCCAGAGGTACACTACCCGGAGCCTGTTCACACTCAACTGGTCGTCTATCTGTTTACAGTTAATTCAACAATCAAGGCAATCATTTTATTAACAATATTTTAGTGGGCTGTGGTAAACCGCGTGGTGTGCCACACAACTACATGTTAGCTCGTTCACAGTCAATGGTAATCGAAATCATCCGCTCCTATACTGCAGTATCATTCACATTCAGTGATGTTGATGTACCACAGACCCGGTACACTGCGCAGTGTACTATTCTATTGGATGTGAACGGACATTAATGTAGGTGTAGGTGGAATGTAGGTGCGGAGTATTCCTTCCTTTTTCCTAATAAATAATCATAAAGATTTTTAGTCTTATTGTATGTAGTCAGGCACAGAATATGAGAGAGAAGGGTATTGTAGTAATATAATTTTGCATTATTACAGATTGGAACCTGTTTCATAATATGGACAGCCATTAGATAGATGAGATAATGTTTCAGCTTCATGAAGGCTATAAGTAATGAGAATATCCAATATATATGTACGTAGGTTTATACCCATGTTTGAGAACATTGATACATACCAACATGCATATATTAGCCACAGGTCGTATCAACTGATCAGGAGTGTTGTCTTCTACCACATAATGCACGCATGCGTTATACCGTCCTATTCAGCAGTCTTCAGCAGATCTGCAAATTCAAGATCACAGGTACCAGAATTCTTCTATACAAATAAGGACATCCAATGGCTGAACACACTGCCTGATGATCCATACCTACTGAGGGATGCCGTTTATACATAGAATTATGGTTGTTGCAGCATTTACAAATAGAACAATAGTGGATGTCATATGCTCTAGACTGTGGAATAGTCTTGGGCATCATCTAATGTATATAAATATTTAACCAGCTTCATCAGTAAAGTCGAGGTCTGCATTGGTGGTACTCCTCCACTATCTATGCTACCACAGGCTGGTTGTCTTGACACATCTATATTACATAGATCATCAGATTTGACCCAGTTCAAGAAGCCAACTGGAAAGCTGTTGGACACATACTGGAACCAGTGGTCACAAGTCCCAGATAGACCTTATTCTGATTCATACGCTCTGTACATGACTGTACAGGATTTACTCTTAGCACCTTCACCAGCAATCATCGTCTTATTGTGGTGAAGGTAAAACTGAAGGTCTTTGCGCGAGCAGAACTAAGAAATCTACCTTGGCACTCTACCATGGCATGATTGGTCCTCTCTATTGCAACAGCCCAGTGTAAGATCCAGCTTCACACTAAAACTGAACAACAGGTATGAGGACCTTGCACCTGAGGCAACTAATCATTGTCTTCCTCATACTGCCTACACAGAGCCAGTAGTAGCCACAGAAACAGTTCCTGTATACCCTCATAGCAGAAAAAAGATGGACCACAGAATTCGGAAGTGAAGAGAGGATCTCACTAAGGCACAGAGTGAGTCTGACTCAGATGGACTACAGCGGACAAGAATGCTGTTAATGCTGCATCTAGGTCCCTGAACAGGGAATCTCATCCCAGGCAGGGAAATCGAACAACTTGCTGACTGGGAGAAATACCCTAATTCTACCGCTAGCTTTGCAAAATGTCACCTTAGCAACAATAACGCTAGAATTGGCTCATTGGATAAAACACATAGTGTATATTATCCAGGGATACAAACAACAACCTCACATTATGGAAAGCGCTGACTAACGGAAATGTGGCCATAAATGTATGATTTGTAGTGCGAATGTGGATTTGTGTGTTCATAGGTGAACGATACTACTAAAGTGTGTTTACAGTAGTGAGACGCAAATTTTGAAAGGGGGCGCGATATAGGTAGCGACGCCTGCTGGCCTTCTTATTATAACTCTATATATTGATAAACTCTCACTTATATACGATAATGGACTTGATAAAAAAGAATCTGGATATTAAGGAGAGATGTACTCAACCTCTACAAGCGTTCCTCTATCGTCTATTATTAAGTGGTGATATTAGTAAACAAACTGCAGGGGATGATGAACGATATATTGAGACACCAATGACCGAAGAACAACTCCAATGTGAATTAGATTATCAAAACATCACCTCTCGTTACATTCAATGAAATGATACGTATATAGATTTCCTAACTACCTAACATCCTATCGATCTACACAATACCGATGATCTAGACACAGACACATCGTTCTTCCTTGGCCATCTACACCATGCGAGGGAGGAAGTGTATGCATCCCACCCCTATCTCTTCCCTCAGGTCAAACAGAGAACTCGTATTCCCAGCTACGAATTAATCAAACACATTGGTGAGTGTATTTCCACCAAATACGTCCAGAAATATTTATGCAATATTAATCCAAACCATATTCAATCTTACCATTTGATCAGCTTTATTAATAGAGACCCTGAGTATGGTGAGACATTTGTACATGCACACCCTGAGTTACAAGAAGTCCACTGATGTCCCTATGAGTATAAAGCGAGAGAACAGAAATTAGAAAGAATTGTTAAACTTAACTTTAAGTATATATTCTAGACTTAATTGCCATTTTCTGGGAGTGGTGTTAAAGCTTTTGTGGCAAAAATGTAGCTTTTTTGGGCAATACGTGAACTACTCTAAAACCAGCAATGTCTCAAGAAATTTGAGAACACATAAGACTTACACCCTGTAGCATTTATTTTTGGTATAGAACTCTAGTGATGAAATCACCAGGCATTGGTCAGTATTTTCTTTGTTCCATGCCCCCTGTGCTGTTTGAATGGCTAATCAGCATAATTTTCACTTTACAGTTTCCTGAAACCTTGTTTACATATGAATATTCCGCAATGCGACAAAAATCATTCATTCTGACTTCTGCCCTAGACCATCAGTGGCTAGAGTGATAGAGCTCACTGTTATTCATTGTTATTTAGTAACATATTAAATGGATGTTTATATTTGGAGAATATGTACGAATAATCGATAATCCCAACTAACTTTCTTTATTATTAAGAGGTAAGCAGAAGGGAACATTAGTAACAATTGCTTGGCTCAAATTACAGTGGTCTGTATGATATTTATGCTATTTCATAACCCCAACGTAAGCGAACTAATTTTTCTCCTTATATATGAACAAAATTGGTAACAGTCAGCAAATTAGCATGTTTCAGTATTATTGTCAGTAAAGTGAATGCGAGTGAATAATTCTACATTCCTAAAGAATGTAAAATCGTGATGCTCTATAAACAACCATTGTAATTAATGTAAGTCATAGCTTTGTCTGATATTTAAAGTGCAGCATCTGAAAGAAACTGTTGATATTACCCTGAAAGTAAACATAGTTTTTGGTGATTATATAGTAGAGATCAATCGAATAATACAAAGTAGCCTACCCAACTCTTGCCGATAGAATTCAGTCTCCCACACATGCTGGGTCATACGCCACGCTAGATTGGCTTCTATTGTGGTCATATTTTGTGTGGGCTGTCAGACAACATAAGATACATAAATTAACAGGTTAAACTGTTAAGGTATAAAAGCGCAAACAGATGCCATTGAAAGGCCTACCAAATATAATGATAGTAACAATGTGTTGGCAAGCTGTATTTTTCAAGGTGTTTGTTATTATACATTTATTATAGGAAGGGATCTAGGGGTCTTTACCTCGAATGATAAGTTTATTTTACCGAAAATAACTTATCTTTTATTGGCGCAATTGTAGGACTAATCCCATCACATGCGTACTTTTTAACTGGGTATTGTACAAATTTAGGAATCGCGTAATTTTTTTTTTCCACCTCGAGGTCCCAGGTTCGAATCCGACACCTCGCTGATGAGACCCAGTAAGGTCAAAACGCGTATGTGGTTTGGAGAGATATGAGATATTAATTTCAAGAAAAAAACATTACGCAATTCCTAAATTTGTACAATACCCGGTTAAAAAGTATGCATGTGATGGGATTAGTCCTACAATTGCGCCAATAAAAGATAAGTTATTTTCGGTAAAATAAACTTATCATTTGAGGTTAAGACCCCTAGATCCCTTCCTATAATAAATATAATGAGACATATCGAATATAATATAATTAATTATTTAATACTTTTATCAACAAATTAATACTTCCATCACCATATGTGATAACAAAGCTTACTGTTACTACTAAGTCGAGTGAGCTCGAACAGTCCTTTAAGACCAATCAGACTTCCTGATTCTCGCTCGATATTGCAATTTCGGTTCGTTTCCAGTTCCAGTGCTGGATGCCAGAAAAAAAGATCTAGAATGACCTAGTTTTTTATTCTCCATCAGTGTCCACTGAATCATCAGTTTCCACTTACATAGATTAGTTTAAACAGATGGTATTGTACCATAACGATTAGCATACCGGTAATCGTTTTTCATTAACATCAACAGTCATGAATTGAGTTTTGTAGCATTTCTATACAATCGAACTACCTAATAAGCAGCCCTTTCCACTTAGTATAAGATCATTAGAAGTTTTAGCCAGCTAGCATTTTAAAAGGCAGAGCGTATATCTACATTCGTGTAGTGTGAATACAAGATCTCCACCAGATGTTGCTGTCCTCATTTCATATTCCAATACAATTTTGAAAAGTAATGGAGCTAATGTGTCGCCTTGCGGAACACCAGCAAGGGTTTGAAGAAAGCAGACACACCATCTGGTGAGAGTACTTGAGCTTCTGTGTCACAACATAACAATCCAATGCTATTCCATAACATAATCATAAGATAAAGCTCTTAGGGTTTCCAGTATTTTAACTTTATGGGTGGACTCAAATGCTTACTTGGAATCCACAAATGTCATAACTGCAGAGGTTCTTTGTAGACCTCAAAAATGATGTAAGAACCTAACATCAAAGGTTCTTTGATTTAATTCATTCAGCCAATCTCTGTAGCGCGTGTATCTGGGCTATTGTTTATTAGATTATATGAGATGTAATTTATTATAAAATCATTTTGTTGTATATTTTGGCAGCTGCCACACAACCACAAGGAGACTGATTCCACGGTAGTTTGGTGGTTTTAACACACCAAAACCAAATCTTTTTTATAGAAATTAGATTTTCTGAAAAATCATAACTATAAATATGATACATTAGGATTAGGACCAATAGATCAAGTGGGTTTACTACACTGAATATTGGGTAATAATATAATGAGGTGTTTATATCATTGAATGACATTTAATTGAAGACATGAGGAACTTTAACCTTTAATATTCCAAGGAAGTGGAGGCAACCCCCTCCCACTTCATGTTGCTACAGGGCATCCACATGTCGTAATCCGGCTGTTATTAATTGTTAGCGATCCCCATACTATAACTAGAAGTGCATACCTACCTACTCAATAAGCGGCAACATATATAAATGATACCACTGATATTTAACTACTAACTAACGAATTGCAGCTAAAGGTTACAAGTAAGCCTACTTACTAACTCAGCATTGGCGAATAATCATCTAATCATCACGCGCCTCATTAACATCTTACCAAAAAAATCCTGAATTACACGATTGGCTCTGGGTTAAAGTAGAATTGTTGGTGGTTGGTTATTGTCATTATGTAAATGTTTCCGGTACATTATAAATCATATGTGCCACCACTTTATTTTGTCAGTTAAATAAACCTTAAATTACTTTCACAGTGAAATAAATACTGCAATAAATGCCGGATATTATGTGTTAATTGCAGTATCACAATATCTCCAATGGTTGTAATGTATAGTTTGTTAATGTATCTTCTAATTTATTAAATAAAGCCAACTAAATTCCAAAAATGTCAATGAAAATTGGCAAAATAATTGTGGAATTTCATAGTTTTGGTGTCATACAATTTGTTAAATTGTGGATGATGTTGAATATGTAGTAAAATTTAAAACTTTCAGTTTAACCCTATTTGGACCGGGCCGGGGTGGGGGCCATTTTAGAATTTTTTTTGTACAGTAATTCGTCTGTATCTTTGATCCAGGCTTGTTGAGAAAATCAAGATTTCTAGACTTTTCCTAAAAATTAATGTGCTATCCAACAGCCGGTCCGTGTGTGGTCCGAGTCTAACACCCACTCCATTCTTTTTCGTGGCACGAAAAAAACATGTTGAGCAAATATTATAATGAAAAATCACCACCAAATTAAACTTATTTTATTAACTTGTGGATCTGCTTGTGATGTGTGCATGTATGTATTATGTATGTATGTGGATTAAAAGCGATGCCGATCACGAATAAAACACTGAAATATGTCGCACCTTATTGATGCATTGGTGGATATGTGTCAATATAGTTGAGGCACGAAAAATACAAGTAGCACAAATTTTATAATCAAAAATCTTCACCAAATCAACCTGACTTTATAACATTAGGGGTTTTCTGGGATTCTGATCAAGAAAATGACACACAATAATATCGTATACGATTCATTGTGTAACTCTTGGACATGTGCCAAAGGTGGCGCAAAAAATATATGTAGTACATTTGATAGTCAAAAATCAATAACAAAAAATCAACGTTGAAAACCCATAAAGCCTTAAGGCCTTATGGGTTTTCAGCGTACTGAATTCGTATATGACGCTCAAAAATTCCGTTTCTGATTGATTATGGAAAATACGAGAATACGGAAAATACCAGTTGCGAAAATTGATGATAAATTTTATGGTTAGACAACCATAAAATATTTTTAACAAGTTCTATCATTATCTAACCAAATTTAAATTTGACATTTGAAAATTTGTGCTAATTGTTATACTTATTATAGTTGCGTTACCACGAAAGATTTTTAACGAGTTGTATCGTGATCAGTGACCTTGAAAACCTGTATAGCTTCGGAATTACCCAACACTCACGAAATCTGGGAAAATATACAGAGGCCAAATCGTGTCAAATTGTATGTTATGTATGATATGTATGTATATTAAACCATTTAGTAGGGAATACCATGTGTTGCTATCGATATCCTGTTCTTCTTGGTAACGGAAAGTTGGTACAAATTAAATTAGATAACTTTTTCTTTCCAAAGGATAATCACAAGGATAATCATAATCATAAGGATAGTCACAATTAATTTGTATTCTCTCCTTCGAAAAATTTTACCAGCTTTGAAAAAATGAACCATCAAAACGAACCATGAGTCGTAAATTGTAACCTTATATGTATTATAGGTAATTTATCTAAGATTAATATGTGGCGTTGCAAGAATTAATATGAGTTTCTATAGAGAACTAAAGTCTTAGAAATTTCGGAAGCCCATATCTCGGCTATTCACTAACGAAATTAATTTATGTTCACTGAATTGGAATCCTTGTGACACCGCCTTTCCATACGTAGTAACTTTAATACTAGGGAATAATAACTGTAATGAAAATAATAGTGTTGATAATATCTTTGTGGGATGGAAATTAAAAATCCGAAGAAGGCCAATGGGTCGCTATTGCTGATTTCGCCCTATAGCCATTCAAAAATGAAAAAGTATTGTCAAGTATTTTCATAGATGGAAGTCAAATTCAAATCATCCTTACTGCCTGCGGAATGTTTTATTCCAATTTTAGATCCAAACAGGAATTTCAGTTTGAAATATACGCAATTGTATGTTTTTTTGAAAATATTGCTGTTTCTAGGTTAATACCGGTAAAGCAATTTGTTTTCATAATTAATGATTTGGTTTAGTAGAATCTTTATTTTGTTTTTGCATTTGTAAAATATTAAATTTTTATTTAAATTCAACAAACTGTCACGTGTCAGGCGAGGACTGTCACAATCGACTCATATTTCAATTAAATATTCGGAAATACGAAGCAAAGTGTGATCTTAAAGGAGTTTTGGTAACCATCATTTTCGTGCGCTTATTAAAATATAGAATATGAGTATACAATATGTATATTGTGTTATCACGGCCTCATAGTGAAAACTGCGGTAAATCTCTATTATTCAAGTCACATTCCAACTTCAACTTACCTTTTCGCTAATATTTGACATTTACTAATTGAAACATGATAATAAACAGAAATACTGTGTTGTGTGAGTCGTACATCTTCATGTATGATCTCTCTACTCTATTCGCCCTTAGGGACTTTATCACATCGTGACTTTGTAGAAATTTATTAGTTATAATTGCATTTTGCATTAGGTATTCTGTTTCTCCATATTAACTATATATAGCAGCCCACTCGGATTAATTCAGTCGAATGTTTCATTATCTTGTACTTTAGAATCTCTTTAATTCAACTTCTACTACATTATTGGAGCCAAGCAAAACACAAACTTACTTCATTATATCACCCACAACAACTACTTAGTGTTACTACCGTTCAACCGTTCAATAAAGGTAAGCAATCATTATTTGATTGATACTTATTAGTGATAATTTTGGTTAATTATATGTTATTCTGAACTATAATCGATTTTATTATTATTCCCCCGGCAAAGCTGGGTTCCCCTTATACCGTTTGGTGTAGACACTAACTTGTCATGTCTAGGGGCACTAAAGTGCGCAATTTCTACAGCTTTTAGTCGTATGTGAACCTGAGCCACCAAACAGTAGTAGTGTGTAAGAAGTTCAGGCGCCTTATCCACTAGGACACTGCGACATATTTATTTGTTGTGGATTACTTGAACAATGTGAGCTGAGCTTCTGTAATATTTATCTTCTATATAATATATACATAAATAATTTTTTTTTAATTAATTTTAATTAAATAATTACAATAAAAATAAAACAGTATATTACTGATATGGCTAAAAATTGCATACTTTTCTAATACTGTGACAGCAGTAAGTTTTTGAGGGCGTTAATTAATTAGTAATTATGATTACAGCCAATAATTTCATCTATACAGTAATTATATTAAAAATACTGGAAGGAATCGTAGATTAGATCCTCAAACTCTGTAATTTCGCACACTATATTGGCTGTGAGGGAATTTATTGGCAAGGATACAGGTTGTAGCAATGACTCGTTGTAGCAAGGACTGGTTGTAGCAAGGACTGGTTGTAGAAAGGACTGGTTGTAGCAAGGACTGGTTGTAGAAAGGACTGGTTGTAGAAAGGACTGGTTGTAGCAAGGACTGTTTGTTGCAAGGACTGGTTGTAGCAAGGACTGGTTGTTGCAAGGACTGTTTGTAACAAGGACTGGTTGTAGCAAGGACTGTTTGTAACAAGGACTGGTTGTAACAAGTACTGTTTGTTGCAAGGACTGTTTGTAACAAGGACTGGTTGTAGCAAGGACTGTTTGTAACAAGTACTGTTTGTTGCAAGGACTGTTTGTAACAAGGACTGGTTGTAGCAAGGACTGTTTGTTGCAAGGACTGGTTGTAGCAAGGACTGTTTGTAACAAGTACTGTTTGTTGCAAGGACTGTTTGTAACAAGGACTGGTTGTAACAAGTACTGTTTGTTGCAAGGACTGTTTGTAACAAGGACTGGTTGTAGCAAGGACTGTTTGTAACAAGGACTGGTTGTAACAAGTACTGTTTGTTGCAAGGACTGTTTGTAACAAGGACTGGTTGTAGCAAGGACTGTTTGTAACAAGGACTGGTTGTAGCAAGGACTGTTTGTAACAAGGACTGGTTGTAACAAGTACTGTTTGTTGCAAGGACTGTTTATAACAAGGACTGGTTGTAGCAAGGACTGTTTGTTGCAAGGACTGGTTGTAGCAAGGACTGGTTGTAGCAAGGACTGTTTGTAACAAGTACTGTTTGTTGCAAGGACTGTTTGTAACAAGGACTGGTTGTAGCAAGGACTGTTTGTTGCAAGGACTGGTTGTAGCAAGGACTGTTTGTAACAAGTACTGTTTGTTGCAAGGACTGTTTGTAACAAGGACTGGTTGTAACAAGTACTGTTTGTTGCAAGGACTGTTTGTAACAAGGACTGGTTGTAGCAAGGACTGTTTGTAACAAGGACTGGTTGTAACAAGTACTGTTTGTTGCAAGGACTGTTTGTAACAAGGACTGGTTGTAGCAAGGACTGTTTGTTGCAAGGACTGGTTGTAGCAAGGACTGGTTGTAGCAAGGACTGTTTGTAACAAGTACTGTTTGTTGCAAGGACTGTTTGTAACAAGGACTGGTTGTAACAAGTACTGTTTGTTGCAAGGACTGTTTGTAACAAGGACTGGTTGTAGCAAGGACTGTTTGTAACAAGGACTGGTTGTAACAAGTACTGTTTGTTGCAAGGACTGTTTGTAACAAGGACTGGTTGTAGCAAGGACTGTTTGTAACAAGGACTGGTTGTAACAAGTACTGTTTGTTGCAAGGACTGTTTGTAACAAGGACTGGTTGTAACAAGTACTGTTTGTTGCAAGGACTGTTTGTAACAAGGACTGGTTGTAGCAAGGACTGTTTGTAACAAGGACTGGTTGTAACAAGTACTGTTTGTTGCAAGGACTGGTTGTAGCAAGGACTGGTTGTAGCAAGGACTGGTTGTAACAAGTAGCGTTTGTTGCAAGGACTGGTTGTAGCAAGGACTGGTTGTAGCAAGGACTGTTTGTAGCAAGGACTGGTTGTAACAAGGACTGTTTGTAACAAAGACTGGTTGTAGCAAGGACTGTTTGTAACAAGGACTGGTTGTAACAAGTAGCGTTTGTTGCAAGGACTGGTTGTAGCAAGGACTGGTTGTAGCAAGGACTGTTTGTAGCAAGGACTGTTTGTAACAAAGACTCGTTGTAGCAAGGACTGTTTGTAACAAGGACTGGTTGTAGCAAGGACTGTTTGTAACAAGGACTGGTTGTAGCAAGGACTGTTTGTAACAAGGACTGGTTGTAACAAGTAGCGTTTGTTGCAAGGACTGGTTGTAGCAAGGACTCGTTGTAGCAAGTACTTTGTGTTGCAAGGACTGGTTGTAGCAAGGAATGTTTGTTTTTGTTGCAAGTACTGTTTGTTGCAAGGACTGGTTGTAGCAAGGACTGTTTGTAGCAAGGACTGTTTGTAACAATGACTGGTTGTATCAAGTACTGTTTGTTGCAAGGACTGGTTGTAGCAAGGACTGGTTGTAGCAATGACTCGTTGTAGCAAGGACTGTTTGTTGCAAGGACTGGTTTTAACAAGGACTGGTTGTAGCAAGGACTGCTTGTAACAAGGACGTTTGTAGCAAGGACTGTTTGTAACAAGGACTGTTTGTAACAAGGACTGTTTGTTTCAAGGACTGTTTGTTGCAAGGACTGGTTGTAGCAAGGACTGGTTGTAGCAATGACTCGTTGTAGCAAGTACTGTTTGTTGCAAGGACTGGTTGTTGCAAGGACTGGTTGTAGCAAGGATTGTTTGTAACAAGGACTGGTTGTTGCAAGTACTGTTTGTTGCAAGGACTGGTTGTAGAAAGGACTGTTTGGTGCAAGGACTGGTTGTAGCAAGGATTGTTTGTAACAAGGACTGGTTGTAGCAAGGATTGTTTGTAACAAGGACTGGTTGTTGCAAGGACTGCTGGTTGTAGCAAGGACTGGTTGTAGCAAGGACTGTTTGTAACAAGTACTGTTGGTTGCAAGGACTGGTTGTAGCAATGACACGTTGTAGCAAGTACTGTTTGTTGCAAGGACTGGTTGTAACAAGGACTGGTTGTTGCAAGGACTGGTTGTAGCAAGGACTGTTTGTAGCAAGGACTGTTTGTAACAAGGACTGGTTGTTGCAAGGACTGGTTGTAGCAAGGACTGTTTGTAACAAGGACTGGTTGTTGCAAGGACTGGTTGTAGCAAGGACTGGTTGTAGCAAGGACTGTTTGTTTTTCTTGCAAGGACTGGTTGTAGCAAGGACTGTTTGTTTCAAGTACTGTTTGTTGCAAGGACTGTTTGTAACAAGGACTGGTTGTTGCAAGGACTGGTTGTAGCAAGGACTGTTTGTAACAAGGACTGGTTGTTGCAAGGACTGGTTGTAGCAAGGACTGGTTGTAGCAAGGACTGGTTGTAGCAAGGACTGTTTGTTTTTCTTGCAAGGACTGGTTGTAGCAAGGACTGTTTATAGCAAGGACTGTTTGTAACAAGGACTGTTTGTAACAAGGACTGTTTGTTTCAAGGACTGTTTGTTGCAAGGACTGATTGTAGCAAGGATTGTTTGTAACAAGGACTGGTTGTAGCAAGGACTGGTTGTAGCAATGACTCGTTGTAGCAAGTACTGTTTGTTGCAAGGACTGGTTGTTGCAAGGACTGATTGTAGCAAGGATTGTTTGTAACAAGGACTGGTTGTTGCAAGTACTGTTTGTTGCAAGGACTGGTTGTAGAAAGGACTGTTTGTTGCAAGGACTGGTTGTAGCAAGGATTGTTTGTAACAAGGACTGGTTGTAGCAAGGACTGGTTGTAGCAAGTACTGTTTGTTGCAAGGACTGGTTGTTGCAAGGACTGATTGTAGCAAGGATTGTTTGTAACAAGGACTGGTTGTTGCAAGTACTGTTTGTTGCAAGGACTGGTTGTAGCAAGGATTGTTTGTAACAAGGACTGTTTGTTGCAAGGACTGGTTGTAGCAAGGATTGTTTGTAACAAGGACTGGTTGTTGCAAGGACTGGTTGTAGCAAGGACTGTTTGTTTTTCTTGCAAGGACTGGTTGTAGCAAGGACTGTTTGTTTCAAGGACTGTTTGTTGCAAGGACTGGTTGTAGCAAGGACTGGTTGTAGCAATGACTCGTTGTAGCAAGTACTGTTTGTTGCAAGGACTGGTTGTTGCAAGGACTGTTTGTAACAAGGACTGGTTGTTGCAAGGACTGGTTGTAGCAAGGACTGGTTGTAGCAAGGACTGTTTGTTTTTCTTGCAAGGACTGGTTGTAGCAAGGACTGTTTATAGCAAGGACTGTTTGTAACAAGGACTGTTTGTAACAAGGACTGTTTGTATCAAGGACTGTTTGTTGCAAGGACTGGTTGTAGCAAGGACTGGTTGTAGCAATGACTCGTTGTAGCAAGTACTGTTTGTTGCAAGGACTGGTTGTTGCAAGGACTGATTGTAGCAAGGATTGTTTGTAACAAGGACTGGTTGTTGCAAGTACTGTTTGTTGCAAGGACTGGTTGTAGAAAGGACTGTTTGTTGCAAGGACTGGTTGTAGCAAGGATTGTTTGTAACAAGGACTGGTTGTAGCAAGGACTGGTTGTAGCAAGGACTGTTTGTTTTTCTTGCAAGGACTGGTTGTAGCAAGGACTGTTTGTAGCAAGGACTGTTTGTAACAAGGACTGGTTGTTGCAAGGACTGGTTGTAGCAAGGACTGGTTGTAGCAAGGACTGTTTGTTTTTCTTGCAAGGACTGGTTGTAGCAAGGACTGTTTATAGCAAGGACTGTTTGTAGCAAGGACTGTTTGCACCAAGGACTGTTTGTAGCAAGGACTGTTTGCACCAAGGACAGTTTGTAACAAGGACTGGTTGTAGCAAGGACTGTTTGTTGCAAGGACTGGTTGTAGCAAGGACTGGTTGTAGCAAGGACTGGTTGTAGCAAGGACTGTTTGTAGCAAGGACTGTTTGCACCAAGGACTGTTTGTAGCAAGGACTGTTTGCACCAAGGACTGTTTGTAACAAGGACTGGTTGTAGCAAGGACTGTTTGTTGCAAGGACTGGTTGTAGCAAGGACTGGTTGTAGCAATGACTCGTTGTAGCAAGTACTGTTTGTTGCAAGGACTGGTTGTTGCAAGGACTGATTGTAGCAAGGATTGTTTGTAACAAGGACTGGTTGTTGCAAGTACTGTTTGTTGCAAGGACTGGTTGTAGAAAGGACTGTTTGTTGCAAGGACTGGTTGTAGCAAGGACTGTTTATAGCAAGGACTGTTTGTAACAAGGATTGTTTGTAACAAGGACTGGTTGTAGCAAGGACTGGTTGTAGCAATGACTCGTTGTAGCAAGTACTGTTTGTTGCAAGGACTGTTTGTAACAAGGACTGTTTGTAACAAGGACTGGTTGTTGGAAGCACTGTTTGTAACAAGGACTGGTTGTTGCAAGAACTGGTTGTAGCAAGGAGTGGTTGTCAAGGACAGGTTGTAGCAAGGACTGTTTGTTTTTGTTGCAAGGACTGGTTGTAGCAAGGACTGTTTGTAACAAGGACTGTTTGTAACAAGGACTGTTTGTTGCAAGTACTGTTTGTTGCAAGGACTGGTTGTAGCAATGACTCGTTGTAGCAAGTACTGGTTGTAGCAAGGACTGTTTGTTTTTGTTGCAAGGACTGGTTGTAGCAAGGACTGTTTGTAACAAGGACTGTTTGTAACAAGGACTGTTTGTTGCAAATACTGTTTGTTGCAAGGACTGGTTGTAGCAATGACTCGTTGTAGCAAGTACTGTTTGTTGCAAGGACTGTTTGTTGCAAGGACTGGTTGTAGCAAGGACTGTTTGTTTTTCTTGCAAGGGCTGGTTGTAGCAAGGACTGTTTGTTTTTGTTGCAAGGACTGGTTGTAGCAAGGACTGTTTGTAACAAGGACTGTTTGTAACAAGGACTGTTTGTTGCAAGTACTGTTTGTTGCAAGGACTGGTTGTAGCAATGACTCGTTGTAGCAAGTACTGTTTGTTGCAAGGACTGTTTGTAGCAAGGACTGTTTGTAACAAGGACTGGTTTTTGCAAGGACTGGTTGTAGCAAGGACTGGTTGTAGCAAGGACTGTTTGTAGCAAGGACTGTTTGCAGCAAGGACTGTTTGTAACAAGGACTGGTTGTTGCGAGGACTGGCTGTAGCAATGACTCGTTGTAGCAAGTACTGTTTGTTGCAAGGACTGTTTGTAGCAAGGACTGTTTGTAACAAGGACTGTTTGTTTCAAGGACTGGTTGTAGCAAGGACTCGTTGTAGCAAGTACTGTGTGTTGCAAGGACTGGTTGTTGCAAGGACTGGCTGTAGCAAGGACTGGTTGTAGCAAGGTCTGTTTGTAGCAAAGACAGTACTATCGCACCAACTTTTTATTTTATTAAACGGTAACCTAACCTGAAGCAGTACTACAAAGGCGTTCTAAGCTATATTTTTAGAACGCAAAAGCTGTAACTAAGCATCATAACGTCGCAAATGTTCTGAAGTTCTTATTATTTAGGGCCTTCGCGGAAAAAAAAAGATTATATTTCCTTGATAAATATTTATTATTGAAGTCTGACGCTCTAACCGTTCAGCTGGTGGCTCAGGTAAAAGATAGACCTGGAAATACTATACCTGATACCTTGTATGTCCGCAATTGACCTCTTCATGGCCTCCCATCTGTCAATACTATCATATGACGGCACTGTGCTCAACCCTACCGTACTTGGCCGTCTTTGAGGACCACATTACTGATTGTCGTTAATCACTGGCGCAGCGCGACTGTTCTTTTAGAGCCGACTCATGATGATGGACATGCCTAAAACTTGCATCGCAACTATTCTCTAAAATGGTTTTAACTTTAGAGTGTGTTTCAACTGTTTTTACAACAAAACCTCACAATTAAACTTGGTTTTTATTTCATAAATAGCTCCAGTTAGTCCTTTAAAACTACATGCAGTATTGTAGAATCGAAAATAACGTTTACTGTGTTGGTAAATTTAAAAAAAAAAGTACAAAATATGTATATTTTATGGCTCTAATTATTAGAAATACTTACAAAAATTTCTACAAAAATATTCACCATGCAGTTTTCGTATGGCGACATTTTTGCTGCAAAGTACATGTTTACATTGTCTTTAACTTTCCTCGTACTCTCTCAATCACACTGCATTGAAGTAAACCTAACATATCTTATTATAGCATCTGAAAATGCTTCTTTTCACAAATACTAGTCTTTTGGATGGTTTTCGCACTCATTTCTCCATCTGAAAATAATCCCAAACATGAATATAACTTTACCGAACATATAATTTAATATTCCTATACCTATTTTTTAAATAGGTCAAATATCATGGCAAGAACATTCTTACTGGGTCTGTTCGTATTAGTCATTGGGATGTTGATATTAGTGGTCGCTGATGGCACCAACACCAACAACTTTATGCGTTGTGACGATGGCACGATTATGGGGATGACAAAGATATGCAACCATCAATGTGATTGTCCTGATAATTGTGAGGACGAAGCATTATGTACGCTTACACGTGGTTACGGGAGCAGACTAAAGTCATTTGCTGGTCGCAAATAAACAATACTGTGTACAAACAGAAGTATATTCAATGTGAAATGTAATAACTGTAATTTATTTACCCGTATCAATCCGCTACTGACATCAGAGCTTCTTTCTAAAATAAATTATATATTGTATGACTTGATGGCGAACTGTTAAAAATAATATATGTTTTATGATTGCAAATTAAATTACGCTCATAATTTGAGTGATTTGGTTGAGCTTAACACAACGGAGTTTTACATTATGTGTACTGTGTAGGCAAAAGAATAATTTTTTTCAGGGTAAAAGCTTCATCTACACCTATGCCTAAACACTTGTACTGTAAGCCAGTAGGCTAATACATCTGAATATTGATTATTAATTAAATTGGGTTTATATAATATTCCTAACTCTAGTTTATTGTTTTGGTTGTTTTCAACCCGCTTCTGTAACCTGCTTCTTTACTAACCTGCCTACAAGGTGTGTAGGCATAGCGTTTACCCCCCATTTCTTTAATTTTTAGTATTTCACTATTCCTAGCTACAATGTGTAAATTGAACGGCAAAACGGGCAATTAATATTGTTGGAAATCAACCTAATTTGGTTGTTACGTTTGTTCTGTTTGGTGAACTTAGTGCTCTGGTTACACTGTATCCTGGTAACGCTAAAATATACCATTGGAGCGCTGCAATCCATATGTCGGAAGGCTGTAAAGTAATCACAATTACAATGAGAATAAACTTTTAGAACATCTTATCGGAACCCCGATAGACATAATGTAACAAAATTACGTGTATCGTCAAGGATCCGTCATACTATAAGTTGATCTGATTGCATAAATAATATCATCAAGAATCGCACATGTTCTACAATAGTGCGCTGACGTGTTAGAGTGCCTCGGAGGTGCCTCTCTACTTCACAGAACGATTCCCACGCAAGAGTAAGGGAGCCTCCCTGATGCGATCATAATTATGTCAAGTGACTTTGCTGCAATCGATATCCGACTAACACCATGATAACATAACCTGTTCGCTGGCGTAGTGAATTGATGAAAAGCTGCGGAGCTACAGGTAGGTGTCCCTTTGTTCTTCATTAATGGATATCTGGTAGAGCAGTAATGCGAATTCTTCATGGGAGTTGAGTCAAACAGAAGAACGGCGTAGCTTGATCTATCAGTCAGTGACCAATATGCCATGATATTGGTCACTGTACTGTGATATATAATAATAATAGGAGTCAAACAGTACTATAATGCTCTAACAAATGCCGCAGAAACTACTGTAGATTGTATCATAATATAACGTCCAATTGCCATTTAAAGTATGGGTATTGAGTATATGATATATACCAACAATAGAAACAGGGTACTGGCTGGTGATGGTGGATCAGGTACTTGCTGGTTATTGGTTGGAGGCATAATCTTTACATTGTTAAATAAATATTGCATATTTGGCTTTGAGGATGCAACTATATAATATTGCTTACAGATGTTAATAGGCACTTATAATTGGGTGTGTGAAAATTGGCACGTTCTCCTATCCGTAATTTATGTCAATCTGGGAGTGAGTGAAGTACACCTAATATGGATATTATCCACTAACATAACCTATCACAGGCAGTATCACCTTTTTGGGACTAGCTGATTTGTCTTTAGTTCTCGTGGAACATTTTTTTTCCTCTAAAGGTATGGAGTGCAACAAGTTTTAGCATTGCTCTAATTTGAAGACCACAGAATGAAGCCCATATATGTCATATGCTCAATTGCTTTTGTTGACCATTGCTGTAGCCATACCTCTGCAAATGTTACCGGTATATTACCAAAATTGACTCCAGAGTCAGTGAGTACACAGGATGCCTGCAGGACAGACAGTCATTATTATTTTGGAAATGGCGTTCCCAATCCGCCGGGCGTTCAATTGATGAATCACTCATGACTGTTGCATTTAGGTTTTCTTATGAGAGTAGCACATTTATTGCATATCAGGCAGGTATTTTCTGATTACAGTTAGTTGTGAACTTTAAAGTTTTAAAGCATCCACCTGACCACTAATTATTTCTGCATGGTTGAATGAGTACTGCAAGTTCAAGGCTTTCATAACAACATTTCACTTTATCTTTGGCTATGTTTGAGCATCGAGAATGTAACTTTTCTTGGTATTTTTTCTCTTTGATCAAAAATGTAAGCTGCACTTAAATAGTAAACTTTTAGCTAAAGACCAGGATTTGTGCAACAATCGTTTATTTACAATGTCAACACAATTCTTCCCAAGTAACTTATATACAATTTCCCAACGAAACGTAAGGAAGGTTTCTAATGATATAAATAATTCACGATTATTGTGAAGAATGGCGATGTACGAAAGATTCAACTTAGCCAAAGACACTTATTTAAGACACTTATTAAAAAAAATTAAAGCCAAAATCAAAATTCGGACTTCATGGGGTCATTGATGGAGAGTTGAACTAGTTTTGTTTCAAATTTCAGGCAATATGAGAAAGATTTGTAGAAAAATTTTGGGGAGGGGATCCGTGTCATCAGAAAATAAAACTATATTACGGGTCATGGTGTAAATAATTAAGAAATACTGGTAACAAAATATGAAAAACAAAGTAATTTAATATAACCAAGACATATTCAAAAATAAATAAGTAGCTAAACAAAATATAAACAAACCAAATTGTCCCGTTAATAATTTACAATTAAATTTACTAAACCCTAATTTTCATTTCAACCTTGTTTAGCGGTTGATCGTTGAATGTCACCCAATAAACCCCCTGCCCACCCTCTACCCCGAAGATGCCGTTTAGATTTGAGCTGGAGCATCCGCGATACCACCACCCCCCTTTGCGGTAGACCGCAGCACAGTTCTCTGGATGAACGTCATTTTCTTTATCATAAGTAGAGAAAGGGTATCCATTAAGATAGTCGCCGCCAGCAGGACTCCCATAAAGTATGGAGTCACCAGCAGTACCACGATATCCAGATATAGACAGCCTGTAATTCAACTGAGAATCGCCAAGTTGGAAGTTGTTGTACTCAGCGTACTTGTGTTCACCTTGGTACCAGAGATCTACTCTTAATACGACGCTATTTATACTAAATTTGAATATGTTCTCCAAACCCAGAAAAAACTCAGAACCAACGTCTCCGAATCCATGAACATAATCCTGCCAACCGCGATAGAAATCCTCAGACCCATCTACTCTCCTCTGAATAACAACCCAGGGCCCGCCAGGAACTGAGTTGTCATATCTAATATAGCCTTTTACGCCGTAATGGTGGCTGACGATAGTGGTGGCAGGACGCAATAACACTTCTTCAATATTTTCTGTAAACTTGTTATCCAATTCGTTAATGTTAGTTGCATATTTGTTTTGCAATTCATTATTGTTAGCAGTTATCTTGTCTATCAATTCTGTATTGTGAGCTGATAGCTTGTCATGTATCTGTTGGGTAAATTTCTGTTGAAGAAAGTAAGACGATATTGCTATAGCTGCTCCTACCACAAACAGCACAACAACCAAACCAACAACAACCCCAACCCACCATCTTCTAACAGACACCAATTGGCTTTCGGAAACACCTCCATGATGATCTCTAATACTTTGTGACGTATTTTGGGATATCACATTATCAGGTATGACGTCATAAACGGCGTCCTGGGGCCCTGGAATCTCTTCCCGTCTAATCTCTGAATTGATATAAACACCTTGAAGACTCATATCCGCCCGGACGTCATGTCAGTTACGCATATTGTACAGAGGCGAAGAAGTTATAAGCTTGAAACTGGACCTTGACGGAAAATATTACTGAGACTTGAAATTTATTGATTTAGAATAAATTATTTTCTCTGAAAAAATTCGCTTTCTCTCACTTAAATTTTCAAAAAAATAATTGAAAAAAAGAAATGCACTATCATTACTTTCTTATTGAATTAAAAAAGAGTTAGTAATTATTAACGTTGAATCCAACAACACCCGCTACTGTAGTGACACACTGCATTGTCCATCAACATAACCTGAGTTATCAAGTTAGACAGTGCCAAGTTGGTAAACTAGGTACTATTTGTAATTAATTCCCTTAATATAGTTTAATTCTCTCAAGTTACTGTATATTAATAAGAGATGAATTACAATGCTATAGGCCTACTGCGCCCAAAAATGTTCCTATCGCACTGTATATAATTATTGTTTATCCTTTTGTCACTAATGTCGAACTTGAGAACATGGCCAATTTTAAGTGCTATTGCACTTAAAGTGAGGTATCAAACTTTGCGGTATCATGAAAAATAATAAATTATTTATACAATAAGTGCCGTAACATGAAACAAATCAATTAAATGAAGGAAAATAAAAGAAAAAATAACCTTCACAGTTCGGGATTAGCAATATGTAAATCCCCTACAAACCTGCAGTATCAAATGCACAGACTCATTTATCATGCCCTCAGGGAGGGAATGTTTTTGGGCAATTATCAGTCACTACCAAGATTGTTCAATTATCATTTGTTAAGTGCGCATTGTATTTTATGCCATGATCTCTGCACAAAATCTTCCTGGCGTAAGTACCCCATCAGCGGATCTGGTGTAGTTACGGGGTTGAGTTGGTGAAGCAGGTTCTAAAAAACTGGTTTGTTGTTTAATTACTTATCAGACATTGGAACAGTATACTAGAAATTATTTAAAAAACATGACTGAGTCTATTAATTACCTGAGGGAACACATACGAGAATTGGGAGTTTTGTTTTTCTGTTGGGTTATCCAGCCAATTCCTTAATCGGTACAATACTGGCAGCTCCAGACTGAGGAGAGTGTGATCCACTTAGTGAATACAGGGCCAACAATAACAACAATCGAGTGGTACAACGTTCACGGTACAAAGAGGAAGTAAGGAAACAAATTTCCAACTGGACCAAATGGGAAATAGTGACCCAAATTAATGAGTTAATAGACGAGCTTGATGTACCATTAAAATCCATATTTTTCTAAAATGATGCAACGAGACCCAAATAAGTCGGACTTCATTAAAAAGTCATTATAATTATTAAGGATAATTATATAACGAAACTAAAAATATATACTACACAAACAAAAAATTGGCAACAATTAAGTGTAAAGATAAAAGGCGCTACATTGTAAGAGGGGAAGTATTACAAGTAGGCTATTTTATATATAATTTATTGCACAAACGAAAGACTAAATATATTATAGAATTCATAATTCGAATTTAAGCACAGCATGTTTAGAAAGCAGTTTGAAAGTATAGAAAGGGTTAGAAAGCAGTTTTGAAAGTTTAGAAAGGGTTAGAAAGCAGTTTAGAGAGTTTTAAAGAAATATATTCATTAATATATTAATTGTGTTTATTGTTTGTTATTTCTCCTATCGCGAATTTGCCGAATGGCTTGCAGCTCATTGTCTAGCTGCATATTAATCTCTCGCGACCTTTTGTTACTAGCTGCTTTTTAGCATCTTTTTGACTGTTTTATTATTCGACTTCTTTGGGGGCTGCCGGGTTGACATTTTAGGTGCTTGCGGAGTCTACTTCTCTGGGGGCTGCGGGGTCGTCTTCTTTGGTGGTTGCATTGTCGTCTTCTTTGGGGGCTGCGGGGTCATCTTCTTTGGGGGCTGCGGGGTCGTCTTCTTTGGGGGCTGCAGGGTCATATTCTTTGAGTGCTGTGGGTGGGGTCGACTTTTTAGGTGCTTGCGGAGTTGACTTCTTTGGGGGTTGTGGGGTCATCTTCTTTGGGGGCTACGGGGTCGTCTTCTTTGGTGGCTGCAGGGTCGTCTTCTTTGGGAGCTGCGGGGTCGTCTTCTTTGGGGGCTGCGGGCGGGGTCGTAGTTTTTGGGGGCTGCGGGGTCGTCTTCTTTGGGGGCTGCGGGCAGGGTCGTAGCCTTTGGGGGCTGCAGGGTCGTCTTCTTTGGGGGTTGCAAGGTTGTCTTCTTTGGGTGCTCGGGGTTGTCTTCTTTGGGAGCTGCGGGTCGTCTTCTTTGGGGGCTGCGGGCGGGGTTGTAGTCTTTGGGGGCTGCGGGGTCGTCTTCTTTGGGGGTTGCTCAGTCTAGAGCTCAGCTCAGCTCAGCTCAGCATAGTGCTCAACCTTATTTTAATAACAGAAATATAAAAGAAGTAGATGAACTGTGTAATAAAATATAATATGTATGTATATTCTCTTTGTAAGTAGACATTTAGCCTACCTGATATATGCAGGCAGTGCAAAACCAATGAGTCGAAGAAATATCAGCCTCCTTGTCTTTAGGTTTTCTGCTTTTCCTATTATAAGAGCAAATAAGTTAAATATATAAAAATATATAAGTTTTCGGAACAGCAGTTTGAATGTCTGTGTGTACAATTTGGTACCTTAATATGGGTTATGGTACAATGTGAATGCTATTTTACATGACAAATTCAATAAAATTAATTAAAAAGTTACTTTATCACACTGACTACATTTCACCCACTCAGACAACCCCACTACAGTATAGTACTTCCCACTTATTCCGACAATATTGAATGTTTAAAAGATAGAAACAACACCATTATTATTATCTTTATTGAAAAAAACTCAATTACTGTAACAAAAACAAGTTCCGGGGTAAGTTAAGTAGTCCCTTAGAACTGAGACCAAATATGCCCCCTGCTATTGACTCATTGAATAAACAGCTAATAAAATTAGATCTGAATACAGACTCCGTGGAATTTAAGACTCTTTCATACAAATCTTACATTCAAAATTTTATCTTGTGTTAGTAATCTTAGTACAAACTAAATGGAAACAATGGTAGCAGGTACCACATTGAATCATCTCTCCAAGAGACACACTGTTTGGTCTACGACAATAGCAGGCAGCTCGGTTTATTGCTGCCTCAGTATAACTGTCACTCACAAAACTGACACCATCAATTTCTGACAAATCACTATCTGAGAAAGTTTCAGCAACAGCGCGGTTTCCTAAGCCTTCCTTAGCCTTCCTATGAATTGGAACTACCTTCCTACCAGTCAATGAATTCCTTGACACTGAACCAGTAATTTTCTTCCTTGACAGCTTGATGCTGTAGCTGTACGAATACTTTTCGCAGTCTGAATATCATCATCATCAGCAATATCGTCTGGGTTAGGCGTCTCCTCCTTCTTTTAACAGTTGTCCCATTATTGGTTGTGTCCTCGCTACCTCCAAATGCTGGATGACAGCATTACCAATTACTGCACCAGCATCAGTAGGCGTAGATGGTGCTGAAGGAAGACGTTTCAGAACTTCATCGCGGTTTAAAGGATAGATACTGCGGCCGCAGTCACGAAACCTACTAATAACATTCTGCTCTTTGTTAACCAAACCTTCGACCAATTGCTTCAATAACTTTGGGAACTCATCCTTGGATACAACATCATGCAGGCATTGTTTCCATGTTCTTTTTTATAATTATTAAGTAATTTTCGCCACTGACATTTCATAGGTGCGAAGAACGGAACATCTAAAGGCTGGGTGAGGTGGGTGGAAGTCGCTGGGCTGGGGGCATGCAAATATAATGTTATGTATAACACATTGTTGCGGCACTTTTTCATTCAAATGAGATGACAGGTTAGGTTATCATATCACCCCAGGTTGGAATTATGTAGAGTTTGCTCAACATGTGTGGCATGGATTAAGGATCCTGGTGCGTAGTGGCAGGGGCGTGTGGCACGCATTGAGGATCCTGGTGGTCCTGGTGCGAATATGGATGTAGGGTTTGTTGGACCTAAGGTGAAGGGTATATAATAGTGTGTTGGACAGACTGTTTTAAGGTGTAGTACCGGTGCAAAGAAAGGACAGAATATATTGTATGATGACTAGCTGTATTGTATAAATATTACGGAGGTCAACACGTACGTATAAACAAGTTATTCGGTATGGGATAGATGAGGTTTTTATTATTGATAATAATGAATTGGAACAAGTTTTACTCAATTCTGATAACAATAAAGACATATTCGCAAATGCTAAAGCTGATGAGATATTATCATGGCAACAGAATATGGTAATGAAAGAAGTATCAGAAAATGATCTTACATGTCAACCAATTACATGTAAATGGATTCTGTCAGAGAAAACTGGGCCTAGTGGAAATATTCGACTTAAGGCTTAAGGAAAATATACAAATGTATTCACCAACAGCCAGCCGAGATAAATTAAAGAAAGATAATGCTCTCTATAATGCCATCTCTTGGATTCAGACCACATTATATTGACATTAAGACTGCCTTCTTACAAGGTGACAATTTTGATTCTTCTGGTAGAGATGTTTTTCTGATACCACCTCCAGAGGCAGGTATGAGTTCTAATGGGTATTGAAGCTCCTTAAACCGGTTTATGGTTTAGTTGATGCTCCACGTAATTGGTTTACAAATATGTCCAAGAAACTTGTTGATTTGGGATTGAAGCAATGTAATCTTGATCCATCACTTTTTATTTATCAGAGTGGTGAGATTATTCATGGCATAATGGTGGTTCACATTGATGACTTCGTGTATGGCGGAACTGAATATTTCTTTCAGAACATAGTTCAAAGAGTAAAAGAAATATTTACTATAGGGAGTGAGGTTAAAGATGACTTTGTATATACAGGGTTGCATGTTCGATGTTGAAACTGTAAATTATAATGACAGATCTGGTCTTTTTGATATACACATAACACAAGATTGTAAGCGGATTCAATTCCGATGCATTATCCACCCGAAAATGGGACTAGTGGCATTTTTTACCAATATTCAATATAGTTGGCGATACGAGATTACCAATAATAATCTCACCTCATAACCAACTTGGGGGGGGGGGCGACACAAGCCCTAAAGCCACAGAGAGAGGTGAGAGGTCAAACCACCTCGGAGGGAGAACACAGCTAGTAGAGGCTAGCGGTGGGGGGAAACACTCACAGGGAGTGCCAAAGTGAGAATTAGTATATAAGCCAATAGCAGGCAGGGGAGCACGTGAACAGAGATAGGAAAGCATCCACTGGGTACAGAAGGCCAAGTAGAGTAAGAGGTGAAACCAATATCTGTGTGTATCAATCATATAATTATTCTGTATTACTGATTTACCGGTCAGTTCATTAATCACAGAGTTGCAGACCGGTCATAGTTTTCGACCGTCACCGTCACCAACATCACCGATCAATATCTATTACTGATTTACTGCTGTCATTCTGTATTGTGATATCAATTACGTACTGATTCTGTGCTATTATCATTCGGAACATTAACATTGAGAATCACAAATTCTGTTATTTTCCCAGACGGCCTTCGGCCAAAATGAGTATAGTTCAACAGCCCCAGCACAACGGTGACGCGTACTAAATCTAACCCGGTCGGGATCTACGATCCTGTCACAAAGATGACAAATATATAATGAAGTTACTTCCCATTTCAACATATGGAAGAGATCCTAATGCGATAATGACAAAGCAAGAGCTGACATTATTCCATTCAATTATAGGAAATTTATGAAAAATATGGAAAAATATGGTACTTCATCATTGATGGGAGAAGTTAAGAGTCCGCAGGTGAAACATCTATTGGCTGTCAATAAATTGTTGCCTAAAGCGAAAGCTTTCCATCCAACATCTATTATATTTCGTCCACTAGTTCTTGATTCATTATCAATGGTGATTTACTGAGACAGTAGCTTTGGTACACTATCAGACAGAGGAAGTCAAGGTGGTCATTTTCTATGATTGCAGGGTAGACTTTGGGTTTCGTCTCTATATCCAGAACATTTTAATGTCATGTCATGGCGCTCAAGAAGAGTTAGCAGAGTTGTTCGTTCATCCTTTGCTGGTGAGACACTCACTGCCTTAGACAGTTGTGATGTGGCGATTTATATTAAAGCACTGTTATCAGAAGTGAAATTTAAGTTAAAAAGTATGAAGCTGTTGACTGACACAAATGGATTATATGACCATATCACCTGCACCAAGAATGAACCTGCTGAAAGGAAACTGAAGATAGACTTGGCTATACTAAAGGAGGAGACAGTATTGGATGGTCTCATTGTTCAACACGTTTCAACTCAGAAACAAATTGCCGATTGTCTAACTAAAGAGATGCCTGGAAAGATGGTGTTAGAGGTTCTTGAAACTGGTGTCCTGGTGTGATCAATAACTGACTAAGAAGAGTTGCTAGATTATAAAGAAGTTATTTTTAATTGGAACTGAATATATTTTATTGTTGTGGAGTTCGATAAAGTTCATGAATAAATGGACAATAATTATGTCGGTTATTACATTATATTTAATTTTAATAAACACAGAAAGTAGAGTGAATAATGTTGGACCTGAGGTGAAGGATTTATAATAGATATAATAGTGTGTAGGACAGACTGTTATAAGGTGTAGTACCAGTGCAAAGAAAGGACAGAATATATTGTATGGTGACTAGCTGTATTGTATAAATATAAATAGATTATATTGTCAGTATTGCCTGATAGCAGAATTGTAGTTTAACAGGAGGGTTAGGGTAGGATGTAGTGTAGCAGGTCACTGGCAAGGGGCAACACAGCTACAGCTCTATTTGAAATTATTCCATAGGTTTAAAAAGATTGAAAAATGTCTGCTCGCTTCGCTCGCGTTTATACTGTTAGCCTACTCTTAGCACTGTCTGGCTGTGGACAAATGGAAATGGACAGATTGAGCATGACCATGGAATACTAAATATACAGATAAAATACATACATATAAAATAGTATATTTAGTATTCCATGGCATGACCATTAAAAACATGACTTGTTTCAAAAGCTTTTCAATTGTCAGATTCTTCAAACCAATAAAACCATGACAGCCTGTATGATTCAGCAGAATTTTCGTGCTCGCTACGCTCGCCAGCTCGCAATTTAATGACATCTTTATTTGAAAACAGTCGGTTTGCTACTTTAAATGCTGAAATGTTAAAATTTTCGTGCTCGCTGCGCTCGCATCTTGATCACATCTATATTTAAAACCAGCCAGTTGACGTTGACCTACAACTACTACTACAGTACTATCTGTCTATTACCGTCAGACTGTATTTATATTAACATAATTGGAAAATTTCCTTGCTCACTGCGCTCGCATTTTAATGTTAAAATACTGTCAGACTGTAGGGCTACAGCATTATAAACTGATAAATTATTACAATTCAGCAATTACTGCAAAATTTCATAGTCAATTGTTGGCTTGGCGGCCATTGGATATTATGGCTGGCACGATTTTCGTTTAACCAGAACGCATGTGGCACGCTTTTTGTCAGTATTCCATATAGGATATCACCTAACAGAAATTAACATTTGTCCGACTTCAGACTCTTGAAATACAGCAGAGCCACTTTCAGACTTTGTCAAACCCATCACTAAAAGTAACTTCATTACACAAACCACTATTGGTACGGATGAAGTAGATGACCATCCGCTGCAGCTGCAATCATCATTGATGTTGAGGATTTGGTTGAGTTCTTGACTGCTTCAGGATACTTCACACCTCGCCTGACTACAGTATACAACGTTTTTTACCTGGGTCATCAGTTAAATTTGTTTCGTCATACTGTAATTGACGATATGGGAAGGTGGAAGTCCTTGAATAATTTTCTCCAAGTTATCGAAATAATTGTTTATTATTTCATGATTCACCTCAGCCCTCTTCTTTTTTATGTTCTGCGTTATGCGATTACTAAGCCCCTTTCTATTACTGTATTAACAAATGACCTCATAAAATCTTCACCTGGAGTGTTAGCTTTGAAATATTGTGTGTAGTTTATTCAATTTGTTTTGTATTGTCGAACGAGGATTCTTAAATTGCTTTGAAGCTTGTTGTTGAATCTCACTCATCAATACACCAGCACATCCTGACATCTGATGGCTACCAGCGCTTCATCGCATTGATATTTGTTACCTACAAAATAATTTATGATGGTTTTTTAACTTTTTAAGCATGGCAAATTTTTTAAAAAGATGTAATAAATGTAAAATTAATTGCCTTATGTGTTATATGTAACTGTCAGACTGTATGTATGTATGTACTGATGTATATTTACACTATTTTCGTCGAAATTTTATTGGGCAATAAATAATCTCAATCTCAGCCTACTAATTGTTATTACTGTATTATGTTATGTTCAGACATTAGTCGTTAGTACTGTAGTAAACAGGTAAAGTCAGAAAGCTGGAAAGTAACAATGTATTAAGCTGTTAAGTACTGAAGTATTACTTAATTATATACCGGTACTGATATACGCCTGTAACTGTCAGACTGTGTAAGCCAATCTGCCAATGTCTGAATGTTAAGCCTAATTGTCAGATTGTCTGATTGTTAGGTATACACAAGTATTACTTGTACCGGGCTGCCGGGTACTGGGGTAGGCCTACCTAATGATAGATAATGAAGTACCGGTACCGGTATTGCATATTTTGATATTTATTCAAATTTTTTACAGTAGAGTGATGTATTCTCAAATGTAGGCCTAAATGTAGTGGATTAAAAAAATATTTTTTAATATTAACAATTTTGATGTTGCATTTACATTTATTACTGTATTATGTAGATTCAACGCACTAAGCAGCTAAGATAAGATTTGAAACGCTCAAACTTGTAAAAAAAAGGAATGCTGGAATGTATAGGTGTAGAATTGTTCTTACAGCTGTACAGTATTATGAGCTGCGCGATTTTTGAGATATGCATGCATGACACTGTGACAGCGACAGGCCCTATTGAAAAGTTTTACATGTACGCCGAGCACGTTCGGCGCAGCACTAGAACTTGCGCCGGGAGCTGGCGCGGAAATGTGCTACGCCGGGCAATGAGCCGGAAGGGTCGGTGCAGAGATGTGCTACGCCGGCGCAGCCGGCGGAGCACTGGCAATGGTAGAGATGCTGCGCTCGGCGCAGCAGGCGTCGAAATATTCCCGGCGTCGACGTGCAGAAATTGACCCGGCGCCGGAGCAGGAATCAGCCCAGCACACCCGGCGTACATATTTGCCTGGCGCAGAAATCAGCCGAACCTAGCACCAGCACCAGGCAGACAGTGAGACTGAGACAGCTGACATGCGTTCATCAGACCAACAGCACAGCAACACAATAACAACTGGCCATGCAGGAAGCAGAAAGGAAACCCACACTGCAGCACTGGCTGACAGCAACTGGTCATTTATTTACGTATTTAACCTTATGCTGTTATGCAGTAGGCAGGTAGGCTATCACAGTTCCAGCTATCAGCTGATCAGTCATGATTGCTAATGGTCATAGTCAGTTTATTTATTTACATAATATTGCTGTATTGTATAAGCTATATTTATATTATATTATTTGGATGGAGACACCGCTGTCATAGAAGCGTATAAATAAAACTGCACATATAATAAAACAGGCAGACAGAATGAAGTTGAACAGTGAGTAAAACAAAACGACTTATACTATGGCACTATTGATAATGAAACAATTTACTACCGACACACATGTGTAACCATTGGAAATTACAGTTCAATGACTCCAAGTGCAAGGTCATGCATGCATCTATGTTCTAGAAATCCCCAAGCAACTTTTTACACAATGAATTGACGGACACTTTTATCGGCAACCGAGGAACGTGATTTTGGAATTACATTTACACCAGACTGCCAGACTTGTCCTTCACAGCATCACAGGCACAGCTCACTGCACAAAGACTGCAGCCCGCGCCATGCGAGTCGTACATTTAATACGAAGAACTTTTACATATTTGGAAGCTCCGATGTTTACCCTCTGACCCTGTTATACAAATCCCTTGTTCGGCCTCTCCTTGAATACGACACAGTTGTTTGTTCGCCATTCCTCCGACATGATAAATATTGAACGTCTTGAACAAGTACAACACCGTGTGGTCACTCGCCTTGTACAGTTGTACTATCGCTGGCTGAGTTGTCATATGAAAACCGACTACAGTACTGCACTCAAACTACCGACATTAATATATCGCCGTGTACTAGCCGACCTTATAACAACATACAAGTTTATCAACGGGATTGACAAAATTGAGCGAAGTAATTTCTTCCAGTTTCGTTCCTAACTCCACCAATGCTAACACGCAACAACTTTGCAGACAGCGTTGTAAACATTTGGAATCCTTTACCATTACCGGTTGTTGTGAAGTGTTGTTAATGTAATGCACGTAATACCCTTGGTACTCCATGATTGAGCATATTCAAATATAGACTAGACTGCGAAATGTCCCTTAAAATGAATATATAGTGATACTCCTGTGCGCCAAGTGGCAGTAGCGAAAGCGATATACAACGATACAGCGATACAACGATATACAACGATTTATTTATTAAAATCTAGCTACAGTACCTATTATTTTCATTTTTTCAATCCCAAAAAAACATTTTTTTGTGTTAAATTTTAAAATAGTGTTTTTTTATGTTTAATTGTTTTGCTATCTTTTGTAGTTACTTTACTTTGCAGCTTTGCGCGTTTTATTTCAGCAGTAATATTTTACTTATGCGACATATACCTACGGTACCAAATTTATGTTCCGTATAACTACGTATTGTTGTGTTGTATCCTATAGAGTATTGTAAAATTGTCCCTTATTAATATGTTTGCCTTTAGTACTGTATGTTGTTGAAGCCCTTGAACCTACTGTAAGTATGCTTTGCCGGTTTTTAATTTAATTTTACTGTAATTTCATTTTTTTATAATAATTAACATGCACCAACTGTAAGTACTGTAAATAAACTATAATTTTAATTATTTTACTAATTTTACCTGAATACCATTATCCGTATTTTTATTACAATAGTACATACTGCTTATTAGCGTACTTTGCCAGATATGTGTTCATTTTATTTTAATCTACTGTACGTGTACGTACATGTGCAAAAATTAATATTTTATTGTTATTCTGGCGATATTAATAACATAACATAACATACAGCTAGTCATTATTCATTCAGACATACCGTATCTGTAGCATAGACGTATAGGACCACATTACGTAGTATGTAATAAAGTAGAACGTAGTACATAAATACAAGGACTATTGTAGGCCAACTGAAGTAGTCTTTAATATTCTTTCTATAATTCATATTGTAACATTTGAGTAATTTCAAAAAATTTACACTTTACTTGACAACAAAAATTTACATGCAGTGTTTCTTAAGTAGTTGTTTCGTAATGTTACACTTTTGGAATAAAACAACGTACCTAATGTACTTGTTGCATTTGTCTTTTTTAAGGTTTTCCGTCTCTGTATCCTTATTTTCATTTCACCCACCCACAACTTTCGTTCGTTTAAGTAACAACTCGGATTAGTACAGCTGCAGTATTATAGATAACCGAATAAACTACAGGTACTGTACAGTTTAACAGGCAGATTTTATGTTTTATACCAGTCAGCTCAGTGCAGCTTTGAAGAGCCGGTGGAAGATTTTTCACCCGGCGCAGCATTTTGCATTGCACAGAGCCGGCGCAGGATTTTTGCACCTGGCATGGGCGTGGGTTTGCACAGAGCCAGCGCAGGGTTTTTTTTGCACCCGGTGTGGTTTTGCACAGAGCCGGCGCAGCATTTTTGGCACCCGGCGTGGTTATTCTCAGAGCCGGCGCAGTATTTTTGGCACCCGGCGCCGCGTTCGGCGCAGAAAATAAAACTTTTCAATAGGGGCGACAGGTGACATTTGACATGAGCTACGCGATTTTGTATGGATTATGATGAGGTGAGCGACGAGCCAATTTCAGGTGCGCGGTGATCTGGTGATCTCGCGGTACCTGCCAGCCTGCGCGCTCATGCATGAATTCCAACCTGGCTGCCTGGAGTCTTACATGTACGCCGAACACGTTCGGCGCAGCACTAGAACTTGCGCCGGGAGCCGGCGCAGAAATGTGCTACGCCGGCGCCGGGTAATGAGCAGGAAGGGTCGGCGCAGATATGTGCTACGCGCTACGACAATGATAGAGATGCTGCGCTCGGCGCAGCAGGCGTCGAGAAATTCCCGGCGCCGGAGCAGGAATCAGCCCAGCAAACCCGGCGTACATATTTGCCTGGCGCAGAAATCAGCCGAACCAAGCACCAGGCAGACAGTGAGTCTGAGACAGCATGACAATTGACAACAGACATGCGTTCATCAGACCAGACTGGCAGATAGGCCTAGTAAAATAGCCACTTATATAGAAGTTACCAATTGAAAAAGAAGAGCAGGTTACATGGTGGGGTGGGTTTTTCTAACCAAAACAATAAACAATGCTGTTACCAATGCAGCAATGGAGGTAAAGGAGCATTGGAGCAAGTTACAGAGGTAGGCTTTTATAACCAAAACAATAAACAATGTTGTTATCAATGTTGTTAGGGCAAATAATAGTACCGGTACTGTAGTAAAATACAGTAATAGTACGGCGCCAGTCTGCAAGGAGTGGCGGGTACGAGACCGATAGGAGCCCTGGTATCGCTTCTCCTAGCCTACTTTTAAATTGATAGGCAATACAGTTAGCCTACAATTATTATATTATATATATATATAGGCCAGCGCCAGGCCTATCAGCTCAGGCTATACTATACCATAGCCCTACATTCTAAAATTTAATAAAAAAAAATCGTCAATAGTTATGGAAAATATCCAAGATGACGACGAGTGGTTGGAATTGAACATTGAACCGGTAACTGTAACTGATAGTACAGGAGGTACTGGTATCGTTCTCGACAATACTGAAGATAGAATAATTGAACTCCCTAATATCTCACTAGACAATGTTGTGGCCAATAATATTTCAAGGCTCATAGAAAACGATGTGGAATCCGGGGAGGTCCCCTTTGAATGTATAAATAACGACATTGAATTAAAATCATCAGGGAATAACATACCGACAGTAATGCAAAATGTTGTAGCAAATAATTTAATACATGGAATGGTACAGGAAGAAGTCTCAATCAAAAACAGGGATAATTCTTCTAACATTGTTATGGAGAATGTTGTTTCGCGCAACTTAGCTAATGATATGTCTTACGTTTTATCAACAGAAGTTATTTCCCCAGAATCGAGGAAGCGGAATCACGGCGAAGATGATAATACTTGGGAGGATTGCAACGATATAGAACGTAAACGAATTGAACCTGATGGCGATTCTGGCTTCATTCCTTCCAGTGGTCATGTGGTTAATATATCAGACAGTCAACTTGCTATGTCAATTATTCGTACTCCAGCGGTCCCAGTGTCGCATTCCATATCTGCTTCACCTGTTACCCATGGAAACCCTAAGTTTCAATCCACCCCAACAATTCTGGCAGAGGGTGCGGACACAAACCAGGGTTGTTTGTCAACACTGGAAGAAGATACTATTGTTGAGTCAAAGAAGGAATTAGGTGGCACCGTCACCACTGGTAATGGGGACGTTATAGATTCAACGTTTAAGAAAATATTAGATTACAAGCCTGTTGATAAACCTGTAGTTAATGATGTTGATTACGATATTATAGAAATTCCACAAGAGCCTGTTAAACAATCCGCCGAGTTCGATATAATAAACCTGATTGCCCGGGAGTACAACGTTAGCGATGATGTTAATGACATCGACAACCACCGAGAAGACAAAGTTTCCCCTGAGGACGTTAGGTTTCTCGAGATCGGACCTGATGGTGTCTCCCAGGAGATAGATGTTACTCCCACTCTACCTGTACCTACTCGCTCCCACGTTGACGCGATTGAAGAGGATGAGAACTGGTGCCAAGTTGATACCCCGGTTTCAGATGAAGTTAGTAGCTTTATATATTAATATATTGCTGTACTTTTTTTTACAGTTTTTTTATATGTTCTCACAGTATACATACATATCTTCCAAACAAATAAAACACAAGCCAGAATAATATCATTTGCACCGTATGTCAAATAAATATATAAATACATATACAAATACAAACAAATATATATATATATAAGAACAAACTGTACCAGGTATATATTATACGATAAATTTTTTATTGAGTGTAATTAATTTTAATTTACAGAAGCATCCTTATCTCAATTCCCTTTCATTGTTTCTATTTGATTATTTCATATGGAAGTATTTCACCTGATATTTTATATTTTACCCCATATAGGCCTATTATTGTTATATTGTGACACCGAAGCTCAGGTACTCTCACCAGTCACCAGATGGTGAAGTACCTAAATCTAGCTGTTAAAAATTGCTACCAAACAATTATTGTTTTTTAATGTAATAAATTTATTCTAAAATGGTTACTTTTTCGCTCGAATATGCCCCAAAATCGGGAGAAAAAGTTTCACTTTTTTCCCTATTGAAAAAAGTAACCCATAGGGTTGCATTGATTTTACTTTTATTCCCGGCGAAATAAGTAAGTTAAAATATTTTTGGTGGCATTTCTTAAATTTTATTACATGTGTTGAAGAGCATCGAAGTAGAAAAGTTTTCTTCCATTCACAAAATCCATTCACAAACTCTAAAGTTATTGCAACTTTAGTGTCCGCAAGACGTAGTCCAAAACGGAAATCAATATCCGTTGTTGGTTTATGTAGTTAAGCGGCTCTCTAGTTACCAAGGATGTTATTACGTTACGTTACGGTATCTGTTCAGGAATACCGTAGCTCAATATTTTTCCGTAACGTATATAAACCGTAACGTAATAGCTTTTTCAACACTGTAACGTAATTTTACTGTATATTTTTTCCGTAAACCGTAACGTAATAATAGCGTAGTATTTGTTTTATCTACCAAGCGATCATTTTGGACAAAAAAGTAAATATTTCGACAAAAAACTTGGGGAAAAATTCAATAGGGAAAAAAGTGAAACTTTTTCTCCCGATTTTGGGGTATATTAGAGCGAAAAAGTAACCATTTTAGAATAAATTTATTACATTAACAAACAATAATTGTTTGGTAGCAATTTTTAACAGCTAGATTTAGGTACTTCACCATCTGGTGACTGGTAAGAGTACCTGAGTTTCGGTGTCACACTTTCACATAGACTTTTCACTAAGACGCATAATGCGTCTTAGCAGCTATTTTTTTCAAATCACCTAGAAAGGTTTTTTAGAGCAGGTTGTTCTAGAACAGCATGAACACTTAATTGAAGAGTATGAAGGAGCAACGAACTGAAGAAACATTAGATTCCGAATTTTTAAATACAGGATCATCTTCTTCCAAACACTGGTCATCATCGGTACTCTGCATCATCGTTACATGGTAGGCCTACCTACAGGGCTACTCCCTTACCCTATTAGGGCTACCCTCTTACCGTATTATTTATGACAACCTATTACAACACAAGCCAAGCCGTTCTACCAAGGCCGACTGGAATACCTTCAGTACCAGTACCGTGGGCCTTGGTTCTACACAGGAATACAGAACAGTGATCAATAAAGCGGGGAATTTAATGTTATTTTTATGTTAAGTTAGTTTGCAATTTCAAATCATTGAAACTATAATTTTCCGATTTTTAGACTAAAATAGAATGAAACTTTAAATATCTCTTCACTGTACCGGCAATCTGTACCGGTTAATACGTTACGGTATTTTCGGCAATAGGCTTACGCAATTATTTTTTCGGAATACAGTAATGTAACGTAATTTGGAAATTATTCCGTAATGTAATATCGTAACGTAAACATTTAATAAGGCAGTATCAGGAGCTAAATTATACAATAATTAGAATACAGTCAGATTACAATGGAACAATATCAGAATATATTAAAATACTGCAGTTCAATTTATTTTGTACCGCTATATCGCTCAATCTTTTATTAAAGAATTGAGCAACATAGAAGTACAATTTAAGAATAAAATTACGTATTACATGGGAAAAAAAACGTAGAACATTTTTTTTCAATATTCTCTCGATCCTTTATTAACCTCGCTGGCCCTCGGTAAATAAAATGCCTCGAGAATAATGAAAAAAGTTATACTTACTACTTATTTTACCATGTAATAAATAATTAGGCCTATTATTCAGTTTTTCGCATTTTTTAATAATTACAATTTCTCAGCCATTTTTTTTATAAATCGTAATTTGTCGATCATATTTATCAATATTAGACATATTGATTTTTTGTTTCGTACTTCACGATCGCCGTTCTCTACTTTACTTTTGTTTCAATAATCAAAGAGACTTGTGTTATCTTGTTTTATACTTTCCAGAATATTAAATGGCATATGAGTTACCTACTACTTACTAATAACAATTCACCCTGCGGAGTGAGCCCCCCAGGGCAGGATTTGAAAAAAAAATAATCGTTTTTATTTTAAAATATAACATTATTTTAACTCCTTCCATAGAAAAGGCGTTAAACAATCAACTTCATTATTCTTTTCTCACACCTTTCTTTACATTATTCTCACACCTTTTACATTATTTTCACTCATTTTACATTATTTTCACTGCTAATTTAGCTATTGATTTCATAGAATATAATTTGTATTTCCAATTTAAACCTATTCATCTGTAATGAAATTTACATTCATAGCGTCAGCGTCAGCATAGTTACATAGTACTTCAGCCCGCCCACACACCAATTTTCATACTAGCCATTTTTTTATAAAGTTTTCAAAATGTGAGCTGTTATTAGCTAATTATTATAAATGTTCTAGAATAAATTTTTTATTCCAGAATTTTTTTATAAATTGTTTAATCAATTATATATATATATATATGCTTGCTAAATGTTGATATTTTTTATTTTTGTAGGTTCTAGAACATGAATTTTATTCTAGAATATTTTTTATAAAAAGTTGTAAATCACTCGCAAATATAGCTAGTTTTTGCTATTTGTATGGTCTAGAATATTTGTTAAACAATTATATATCTGTTAAAATTGGTTTCAAACAATATTATTTGTTCTATATGTTCTAGGACATTTCAAACAAATCTTTAAAATTAGCTAGTTTATAAAAATAGGAGGGGTGTTGGAGGTGTTGGCAACCGAGTGGCATAATGGAGTGGAAGGTCTTAATGAAGTTCTAGAATTGGTTCTAGAATAACCAATATTTAAAGAAACTTCCTGTTTTCCATTATGCCATAATTTTTAGCTTAAGTTGCACTAATTGAAACTAATATATTAACAACGTCGTGAAACGAATGTCCCATTTAATAAAATAATAAATAAAACTTAGTATTGCATGTTAAATAACGGGGAACATATTTTCACTATGCTCTCGATTCTTTATTAACCTAGCTACGCTCGGTAAATAAAATATGTCGAGTATGGTGAAAATAATATCCTACATTATTTACCATGCAATAAATAATTATTTTTTTACCACTTTTTTACCTTCATATGTATTTATGTTTTATTTATTTGTTTTGATGCGGACCCTTTCGTTTGGGATACTATAAGTATCCTATTTCGCATATGGGCCTTACTTAAACAATGATTCCAACATAGTCCAACTTAGCCCCAAAGAGTACCTCTCCACTCCCCAGAATAATGAGAACTGTGCCATTGCCTCCCATTGCCGTACAGAGCATATTTACAACATACCAATCCACAGTAACACATGCTGTGAAGCACGAGCCACCTAATACTGAACACTAGGTTAAGGGCTGAAGGGTGTCCGCCGGGATATACGTTATTATATAGTTTTTGATTCATTGTTGATTACGTATTATTTTACCCTTTCCCGCATACGGTATCACATGTTATGATCACGAATGTAAACGCACATTGTACAGAACCCATTATAGATTAGAGGTTGATTAGAGACAGGTGTTACTTGCCTCAAGTAACACCTGTGGGAAACATAATTTAAGAATTTAAACCTCTGAGGACCAGGCAATGGTATTCTAGTATGGCTTATGTAGCACAAAGTACCATGACGTCATTAATCTTGAAGTACTGTTATGCTGATATACCAGGTTTGTGTGCCTGTTAATATGGATTTTCACGGCCTGAAAAAATAACAGCTGATAAACAACCAATGATACCGGTACATTAGTTGTTTGGTCAATCGTATGCGGCCAAGACTATATAATAAATATATGTTTTTGGTTATATGACACATTATGATACACCAATGCAACATGCGATTGGGGAAACAAAAACTGTCAACTTGAGCTATTTATGGCTTGGTAGACTACTAGCGAGATTACTAGATTGTCTTTGGGAGGAGTGCGGTCCTAGACTAACTAACTACCTACAAAAGATTTGTAGTTAAGGAAGTCTTAGGGGAACGGAACAACAGTCGAAAATTCTAGCTAGGTCTACCTAAAACACAAGCACCCACTAAATTTAGTAGCCATTTGACCAAATTGCACCAAATTATTAAATTTTAGAACTCTCCCTATCCCATATTATAATTTCTAAATCTTAATTTTGTAAATTCATCATCCATTCCCGCGCGGCTGGGTGGTCTTTTAACTCTAGTTTGCTTGAAAATTATAATTTAATATGAAATAATCATTGAAAATTATTAAGACAAACAAAATTCACAATTTTTAAAATTTTTATAGCCATTCGAAATTTTATATAATTAAAGTTTTTGGTTTCCATTCTGCTAATTGTCTCTCTTACTGTCATTATTTCAGATTCAACGTATAACAGCAGATCGCGACGTAGCTGTTCGAGCTACGGCGGCCGAGATTGTTCCCTCATCGGTGGAACGGCCGTCCGAAATAGTTCCAACGCTCGTAGATAATGAGCGAAGCGAGGATTCAGTGCCTGCCAGTGACCCTGTTGCACGAGACACCGTGTCTGCTAGCGAACCACTGGCACATAGAGACCCTGTACTTGCCAGTGACCCTGTTGCACGAGACACCGTGTCTGCTAGCGAACCACTGGCACATAGAGACCCTGTGCTTGTCAGTGACCCTGTTGCACCTACAGACACAGAGTCTGCCAGTGACCCTGTTGTACCCAAACACACCGAGCCAGCCAGGGATCCAATGGCGTCTACAGACGCTGAACAAAAGGAAGTAAATTACAAAGCCACAACATCCGTATCGAAATTAATTGAGCGTTTCAACTCACGCGACTCGGTAAACTCAACCCCTATTTTCGATGCTTCCATCGATAACGCTAATGCCAGCTTTGTTTCCAAGGACACTGACGCTCTTATTGATTTAAATTGTTCTCGAAACACAGAACATTCTGCATTAGTTGTTGAATCAGAACGGGAGTTTAATTTTGAAGCTAATACGAGCGTTAACGTTGATTTGAGTAACGAATCTCAGAAAAGGGTTGACGATATTTACAGGAGAGAGATGAATAGACCATCGGACGATGAAGTTGTCAACGCCGATAAGAAACAAAACATATTCGAACGAGAAAAGGATATTACCGAGGCGCGGAATGATTTAATCGAGAAAGTCGACCAGCTGTTGGCTAAGGAGAATGTGATTCCGACTCAGTCGGGTCTCGATCGGGTTGACGGAGCTGCTGGGGATGCTATGTACGATCGTAGATGGAATAACATTCCGGTGGATCGAGGGGTTTCCGACGGCATTCCGGCCGATGTTCCGAATACGGACCCCGCTCTCCGGTCCCTGGAGTTCGTCCCCTACTCGGTTCGCTCCACCGAGGAGCTGTACGGCGACTACCGGACCGTCTACGACTCGGTCGCGCGGCCCCGCATCCCGCTGGACGCCGCCACCGACAGCGACCGTTCCCTAGCAACCCGAGTCCGCCGATTAGTCGACCGACCTACTACCGACAGTGAAGCCGACAGCGTCGTATCGGACGCGATCAGCTCGGATCAGTTCTCGAGTAAACTCCTCCGGAACTCCTCACGCTACGGTTTATCCGTCGTCTCCGACGAGTTCTCGGGATTCACGGACGAGGAGCGCCGCCGCCCGCTAGGGGCGTACGAACGCCGCCCTCCGGCGTCGCGGTACGGTACGACCACGGACACGGACTGGAGCGCAGCTCCGAGCGCGATCGTTGGTTCGGCTCAGTCGCGGTCCTACAGCGACGTGTTCCCGCAGTCGGACGACCCCGGGCTGCCGGCCTACCCGCAGCGGCCGGCCCCGCACTCCTTCTACCCCAGTAAGGAGCGCTGTCGCGAGTCGTCCGAGGGAACCTACGAGTCCACGCATCCCGGCTCCGACTCCGCTCGGGCGCCGTCCTTCCCGCCCAGCGTCTACGGGGTTCGGGTGAGCGCGGACGAGGCCGTGGGGCCCAAGCACCCGAGCGGCGTCTACCCGGGTAGACGCGGACGGGACTCCAGCACCCCGGTCACAGACACCACCGCGAGCCTCTCCAAGAACGAGTTCTACCCCCTCCCGACCTCCCCGTCCAGCCCGGAGCTGCCCACCCCCGGGTCCACCACCGACGATGTCGTCTATATCGGGTCCAGCAAGATCAATAACAGCGTCGACGATCGCGACAAGGATTTATTCGATGTGAAGCGTCGCCGCGATGAGCTTCGGAAGTTCGTTCGAAGAGACGAACCGAAGTCGCATCGCGGCAATCTCGACTCCCTTTGGAGCCAATATCTACGCATAGAGGGCTCTTCTAGGGATTCATCCCGTAACCAAGGTAATGGAAGGAAAAGTGGTACAGCGTCTGACCAATTGATTTCCTCGTACTTATCTAGTAATCAAAGCGGCATTCTAGAATCCTCTAGTCGAACCGCTGAGCCGGAGGGTGGCGACGCTGGTCTGGGGGTTTCTATGGTGACGGAAACGACTCTCGACTCCAGTATCGGTTGTATCGAGAAATCTATAAGCGATCGATCGATTCCCTTCGTTCCATTGAAACCCGGGAAAGACGCTCATATTCCGAAGCTGATGGCTTATATTAGTCGACAGAAAGCCGAGCGCGAGAACTCTAAGGATAACGAATCAGATAGGGAGCCGATACGTCACGAACGGGAGCCAATACGTCGCGAACGGGAGCGGGAGCCAATACGTCACGAACGGGAGCCGATACGTCACGAACGGGAGCCAATACGTCGCGAACGGGAGCGGGAGCCAATACGTCACGAACGGGAGCCAATACGTCACGAACGGGAGCCGATACGTCACGAACGGGAGCCGATACGTCACGATCGGGAGCCGATACGTCACGAACGGGAGCCGATACGTCGCGAACGGGAGCCGATACGTCGCGAACGGGAGCCAATACGTCACGAACGGGAGCCGATACGTCACGAACGGGAGCCAATACGTCACGAACGGGGGCCGACACGTCGCGAACGGGAGCCGATACGTCGCGAACGGGAGCCGATACGTCACGAGCGGGAGCCGATACGTCACGAACGCGACGTAGTTATATTCAAACGCCAACCAATTCGCCGTAACTACCAGGATACCGACACCACAGACGTATCAGCCAGTATTTACGACGACAGCTATTTCACCCACTCGGATTCTTGCCCGGAAGTTTCGCGTTTAGAGGACGGCGAATTGAGCGTAGCAACGGAAAGCGATGCCAGCTGTTTGTGTACCTGTAGTAAACACAGAGTAACTAAGCAACCAGTGTACAGACAACGTGTTCCAGAGCGGAACTACCTACAATACGAGTACAAACATAGATCGAGTTATCCTCAGCGTAACAAACATTCGCAATCCGGCGGAAAGAAGAAAGTTGATAAAAAGCCATTAAAAACGTCGAAATCACCATCCCATTCGAAGGATAACGTTTCGGTAGGAATCCAAGTTGATCTTTCCAAATCGAAGTCTCAACTTCGCGATGCGACTAACATGAAGTTCGATCCAGTTAAGGCTATGGAGTTGGAGATTGGGAATATTTCGTTGAAAGAAACCGATGTTTTAGGTAAGAGCGACCCGGTTTCTTGGTTCGCTCCGCTTCGTGTCGGATTGGCGGCCCGGAAATCGGACGACCTCCAGGCGGAATACGCGTTCAAGCGAAAGCGAGATCCGCCGCTGGATGGCGCCTTGAATATGGTCCATCGGTGGTCAAACATTCCGGTCGATGGCAACCCGGACGCTAAGGAGAATAGGAAGCCGTCGGCTACTTCCGGTTGGCGTCCGGTTGGGTTTACGGAGGGGGAAGAGTCTGGGGGCATACAGGAGGCCCTGCTGAAGAACCGTCCAGACCTTGTATCCCGTAGCAACGCGCGTGTCAGGCGGATTAAACTGGCGGCGGAAGAGCGGCAGCTGGAGCGACGGTTCGAAGAGGAGCGAAACCGCATTCTGTACAGGTCGACGGGTCGGAACGCACCGGTTGGTCGGAACGCACCAGCTGGTCGGAACGCCCCCAAGCGGGCGCGTTCCGCGGGCACCGACGGAGTGTCGGAACGACTACATCGGGCGACGCCCCGAGCGATTCCGCCCAACGAGATGTGGGAACGCACGCGGAGGATCTACTCCCGACTACCGGAGGTCCGCGAACGGGAGGCCAAGGATGTTAAGCAACACGAACGCATCAACAATCGCATCAACGCCCAGTTGTTTAAGCGGAAACTCCATTCGGGTATCAAAAAGTCATCGATGTCGCACAAGGGTAAATCCCGGTTCGTTAAGGCCTATTAACTTTTATAAACGTGAAAACTTCAGCTAAAACTATAAGCTAAGAGATTGGTTGTATTTAATGTGTCACTTTTTGCTGCATTCGCGCCGTTTTGTAAATATAATTAGTTGTCATAAACTTGAGTATTTCGTCGCATCTAGTTTACCTTATTATGATAGATTCATTTCTCGCTCCGATAATAATTTTCTTATTTATTTTCTTATTGTGGAGTTTGACTGTTTGTAATTGCGAAAGAAAATTACATTTTAGTAGGATAATGTTAATTTAGTGTATAGATACCACTCACTGTCTTTGTAGTCATGAATTTTCGACTTTGAATATGTTGGATAAATATAGAAGCACGAAAATTTTTGCACAATCTTTCTCTCGGTACATGTTGTCTCAATAATTTTGAACTGGGTGTATCCGTCGACTTATAGACAGTCCATTGAACTGGGTGTATCCGTCGACTTATAGACAGTCCATTGAACAGGGTGTATCCGTCGACTTATAGACAGTCCATTGAACTGGGTGTATCCGTCGACTTATAGACAATCCATTGAACTGGGTGTATCCGTCGACTTATAGACAGTCCATTGAACTGGGTGTATCCGTCGACTTATAGACAGTCCATAGAACTGGGTGTATCCGTCGACTTATAGACAGTCCATTGAACTGGGTGTATCCGTCGACTTATAGACAGTCCATTGAACTGGGTGTATCCGTCGACTTATAGACAGTCCATTGATCAGGGTGTATCCGTCGACTTATAGACTTTCTGGAATACATGGATTTTAGATTACATTGGATATAGAGTAAAACTAATTAACGTTTGTAGTTGTTAAATTCTAGTAAATAATGACTTTGTATTTATTTGTGTGTGATTTTGTGTTGAGTTATGACTATTAGGCCTACTTTATAGTTTTTTTAGATTGAGAAACTTCAGGTGTTGAAATTGTATAAGCTAGTTTCGTTGCCACTACGTTTATACCTAGTCTGTCTATGTCGCAACTAGTATTCCTATTGTCCAAAATTTATTTTATACTTAAAGTATCAAATTGTTTATATTATCATCTTATTTTTGTAATTTAATTGTTTTGGTAATATTATAGTGATTATTTTGCTATGACTATTGTATACCATATGTTATATTAGCTATGAATTGTATTTAATTGTAAATATGATATTATCTAATTTATATATTTTTCTCTTGAAACATGGGACATTCTGTTTTCACGGCCATATCATTAAATTTATTCTTAAATTGTTCATTTTTCGCTCTAATATACCCCAATATCGGGAGAAAAGGGACAATTTTTTTCCCCTAGTGAAAAAGTAACCCATATAGTCAGTCTCCCGGCAAAAAAGTAAAATAAAATATTTTTGGCGGAATTTCTTATATTTTTTATTGTGTTGAAAGGGCATCGAAGTAAAAAGGGTTTGCAAGTAATTTGAGCGAAATCCATTCACACACTCAAAAGTATCACTCAAATCCAATCTCGGCGAATTAATATTCCGCCCCAATGTTAAATTTTAAATTTAGGGAAAAGAGCAGGTTGCAGCTTGTAATATTGACAAAAACAGTAAACTAAAGTCAATAGAACAGGTTACAGTTTTATTTTTGGGGGTAATCAGCTGTTATTTGCGTCGAATTTCTCCTGGATTTATTCCGTCGTAAGCCCCCCTCCCCCTATCTGTCGATTGGAGCTGTTTGTCTACGTTCCCAACATTCATTGGCGAGAAATTTTTTATTTTTATTTATTAGGCATGGGCAGTCATTTATCGACTATGTGTCGCCAAATTTTAGGAAATCAACTAAAATATTTCCTCTAAATATATAATTATTAATGTCTTATATTTTATTATTATTATCAATTTTTAATTAAATATAGTAAAATAATTATCATAGTAAAACACTATTGTATCATTAAAAAGAAAATAATAACAGAATAGGACTACAACAATTTAGGAGAAACTGAAGAAAAACAAGTAGACCAACGGCGTTTAGGGTAAATCAGCAGTCTGGTCGAGAGGTGTCTCCCCTGTCTCTCCCTGTACCCCTCCGCCTCCATTTCACCCAAACCGAAAGATTCTGTCACGCAGGAGGCATTGCCGATCTGAACACAGATCCCAATTTCCTCTAAATATATTAGCCATCACTAAAATATATTATAGGGCCTCTACCCTCCTAGCTCGTACACTGTGGCATCGACAATGACATCATTAAAATAATAAGACAATACCGATATTCAATAGAGCACGGTTAGAGTCTGTTTTTAATACAATTTTAATATGTGGTGTCCGCTATACTTGGGAATTCCAATTAAACTTTTTATTTATTCTTACTATGACCTACTATTATATTAGGTCATGCGATTACCTTTACAACCCCTACTACGGTGCGTCGAACGGTGTTACATATGTCGTATTTCGTTCTTCAAAATGATATCGTCCCTGGGTGGGCTCGAACCACCAACCTTTAGATTAACAGTCTAACGCGCTAGCCGATTGCGCCACAGAGACTGTTGAGATACTATTGTTCCTAAACTGGAAGAGGAACATTCTTATGTTTCTGAAAAAAAGTTCACTAATGAGATAATCGGCCTCCTCTATATGGTGATAAATATGCATCTCTAGTTTCTATCAAGTTTAAATAAAATATTTAACATGCCATATACCAAATGAAAGCTTGCAAATTTGTCTTTAATCTACGAATAGTTTGTCTACTACAATGGAAAAAATATAATATTAGCAATATTGGTTTCAGGCAATCCTTACAATTTATTATTGTTTTTATAGAATCTGTAATACTTTCCTGAAATACATAAAAGTGAATTTCCAAATTCTTCGAAAAGTTTTGAAGATATGTGAGCGAGTCAGAAAATCCAAAACTGCCCCTACTGTAACCACCGTTATAGGCAATAAATAGCATTGTATAATAATTGGTACCTCAGTGGAGGATGTAGGACAATTCGGTCCCGGACAATTCGGTCCCGGACAATTGGGTCCGGACAATTCGGTCCGGACAATTCGGTCCCAAAACACTAAATAAATGGGACCGAATTGTCCGGGACCGAATTGTCCTAGGACCGAATTATCCTAGGGCCGAATTGTCCGGGACCGAATTGTCCGGGACCGAATTATCCGGGACCGAATAGTCCGGGACCGAATTGTCCGGGACCGAATTGTCCGGTTCCTGATAGCAGCTTTATAGTGCTTTTTTGATATTGGTGAATGTTCTAGAACATTAGTAGAGATATTTTTTTTATGGTAGCTAGTGTTATTTACTAGCTAGAATTTTTTGAAATTTTAAAAATACTATATACTTTTTTTTTATTTTTGTTATTGGTAAGTGTTCTGAGAACATTATTATATATTATTTATTAATCCCGTCAATTCGGTCCCGGACAATTCGGTCCCGGACAATTCGGTCCCATTAATATGCATGTTTTGAGACCGAATTGTCCAAGTCAGTATCTGGACTATTCGGTCCCGGACAATTCGGTCCCGGACAATTCGGTCCCGGACAATTTGTTCCCCAAACACAAAATTAATGGGACCGAATTGTCCGGGACCGAATTGTCCTGCTTCCCTCAGTGGAACTATAACAGTTCCAAAATCGCCTTTGAAACTGCTTTCTTTTGATGTAAATGTTCATACGCAGCATTTATAATGTGTGTTTTGCAGTGTCAGTCGTAACATAAATTGTCCTGGTTACAGGCAGGTTACAATGTAGGGTTACAGGCAAACAAATGTTGCACGCCTGTAACCAATTATCCTAGATAATGTGTTAAAATAATGACTACAGGCAGTGGACTGGAATGGGCAAGCAGTATATTTTTTTACAGATCATAATTAAGGTCTTCCAATACTCACCTTAAATTCTACAGACTTGGGGCTTTCAGAATAATATCATATGTTAGGTTTTGAGA
>JAUCBJ010003352.1:0-28654 GCA_032718475.1 Nemertoderma westbladi | reverse complement strand
ATAGGATTCTATTAAATCGCATCAGGGATCCCATTGAGAGACTGCTCCGTGGAAATCAGAATGGGTTCCGTAAAGGTCGTGGGACCATGGAGCCCATTTTGGCAGTTCAGAAGGATAATTGAAGAATTATCAAAAAAGAAAGACAGGCATCTGGCTGTTATCTTTGTTGACTTCTTCAAGGCCTTTGATTCAGTCTCTCGGTCACGTATGTTCAGCATACTTTCATTAAATGGGATTCCTGATGAAATTATTGCAGCAATCAGATCAGTATACGATGGTTCGACAACATTTGTGTCTACTGATTGACGGTGACACAGAACCATTTGAAGTGTTATGGGGCGTCCTCCAAGGAGACACACTTGCACCATTCTTGTTCATTAATGTGGTTGACTATGTTCTACGCATGTCCTTAGATCATCATAATGATGATGGGGTGATGATAACTCCACCTACTGGCTCCAGAAGTCGAGGAAATCCTGCCAAGTACCTAACTGATCTTGTTTTGTGTTGTGCAATCCCGTATATACAGTATATGCGCACACACTACCGCATTTGCGGGTCTATTCTTTCAATAGCAACCCCCCAGATGCCTTGTTTTTGTGTTTGGTCCCAAATAATACTACTTACTGTAGCTAAGCAAGTCAGGGATTGAAAGAAATATCTCAACTAAAATGATTATCGTAATATATTTTACCTGCTAATCCTCTTTTTATCTTCTATTTGGCTAGGAGGCCTAACCCGTATTGTCTCTTTTTTATACTCGCTCGAAACAAATTGACTGTTCAATACTAGCCTGCTGCCGAGTCGTCCAAAATGCTAAATTAAAATCCTTCCCTAAAATTTATAAGTCAGTCAATTTGTTCGATTCGGTAAAGATCAATGGGGGTCTATTCTCAAATGTTCAACAAGGGAGTTCTAATCTAATTTTATTTTCCTAAGGCCTAAAACTTCCCAATATATAGTGTATGTACAACTCCGGTTAGGCTGGATTTTGTTACACCCCCATTTTAAGCAAAACCTACATCCCCGTGTGAGAGTGACCGGGTTACCGGACACTGCGGCTAACGGTCCGTCCCCTGTCAGCCCCCCACCCCCCTAAGAGAATATTAATTGTCGTCATGATTACTTCCCTTGCGGTTGTTGTTCCCGGGCTCCACGTCAGTTGGCCCCCTGGCTGATGAGTCTCTACTCAGGCATCTTGCGCGAATGTCAGAATACAGAAATGAAATATAATTACATAATTCAGAAGTTTATTTAGTTTTGATGTGTATTGCCTAGTATGATTACTGCAGAATATGAAAACAACTAATAATATTGTAATTCTAAAGACTGGAAACTATGAAAAAACTACTACGACATTAATAACGTGGGCTTAATAGTAATCGAATAATGTCGTCATTGCCGGAAGTGACGACACCAAATTTTCCTAGCAACAAATATAAACGATAAACTATTGGTCCAGCAAATATATTGTATACAGCAGCGGTAAATTTAAATTTCAGTAAATGTGTTTCAATAGAATAAATGCAAATGAATTAATTTACGTTTTAGGGTAAATATAAAATTGTTATGACTTGCTGCAAATTGATATAAAATATAATACCGTTCCAGGATCACGATATTCTGAACGCTATCGTGATCCTCCATACCAACAAACAAATAATGAATAATATTAGAGCAAATAATTGAATAATAATTATGCACTTAAAAATACTCACTGATATTACTTACAACAAACAAAAAAATATTATCTACTGTGAGGATCGAACTCTCGACCTGTCCTAGTGCTACCTGGCGCTGAGTTAACTAAGCTACCAAGCCACTCCGTAAGCCAAGTAGAAAATAGCTTTCCTAATACAATAAACATTTATTTCCAATAGAGAATCAAAAAACGTACTTAACGATGTTATTTGTTAATTCAAAAATGAAATATTACATAATTCTTTCCTTAGCACAAATCCGTTTCTGGCAACTTATATAACTATAAAAAAGGCAAATAAATGATTTTACTAAGTATATAACAAATTATTGCAATAATGATCCTTCATCGAAATTAATTAATATAAACAAAAGGCGCGGCTTAATAAACCACTATCTATAATTAAGGTTTTCAAATTATTAGAAAATACTACTCATATAGAATTCAACTTACATACGCAACTTACATAAAGCCCCCCTTCTTTACCTAACTTATTTTTATTTTTATTTTTTTTTGTTATTTCTGTATTGCACGTTCCTACATTCTACCCTTTTTCTTTAAACTCGTTACTGGATCCATCATTATTGCTTCATTTACTTCATTGCGGTATACAGTATTACAGTAGTTGAATTACTTTATTATTATTTTATATGGTCCTAATAATTATTTGAATGTTAATTTACTTTAAATTTAAAAATAAAATTACTTATAAATGAGGATTTTTTGAATATTCGGTTTCACTAAAAAAACTATGTTGCATTTGTGAATTTTGAGATTATTTTAAGTAAAGGGCCTCCAATATTACAGCATTTGCCTCCCCTTCTATTCAACTTACATACTAAATTAACAAATAATTCTTCAAACGTACGTAAACTTTGATATTTACAATAATTCTTTAAGCGTACGTATGTACATGGTGTAGTAAAGAGTTTACTGACAAAAGTAATTTATAGGGCTAGTAATTAATTCATCTATTACAAATAAGTATTTAAGCAATTTACCATTTTATAATGGTAAATGATTATTAACTTTAACTAGAATAAAAGGTAAATAATAAAATAACCGTGTAAACAAATAATTCACTTACATAAATGTATTATAAATGAACAGTTTACAAACGGAGTCAAATAATGATAATATTACATAGTGCAAAATTTAATCATATAGGTACTGAATACTATAATATTACATTAACACCTTAAGACATAAACCCCCCCAAAATGCAAATAATACATATATGTGTGGTTATGGGTAGACAGACGGGTCACTATATAGGTCTGCGATGTGATCTGCCGCTAAAGTTACATGGAAGTTCGAGTCCTGAATTTCACTGTAATCTAGCTCGATGTTGCAATGGAGTTGTGTTGTCGCCCATACCATAACCTTGCGGTCAACGACCTGGTGGATGACGGTTACCTGTTGAGTTGAATTTCTGACAGTCTCCATTAGTTCGTCCGTCCAACGTGATCTGGGTAGCGATTTCGTCCCTTTTTGCGATTCCAGCACGCTTTCGTCCTCCTCTTTAGGTGCCAGAGTTCGAATTGGAGGCTTTATAAAACTTTCGCGCTGAAAACATCATTGCTGATATCGAATTTCAAAGCTCGAAGATTGACGTGTATTTCCAGAACAGCGGTGTAAATTAAGAAATATTCGATTATTTCCCATAAATGTCCAAAACCACCCCGGCCCCCCCATCCCTTTAAAGTTCCTTTCCGGACTGAGTCGCCATTTCTCATTCTTAGGCTAATTTGTCAAAAAACGAGGGCTGAATGCTTGCATTCATTTAAGAGTATCGGCCACCCATTGCCATTGTTGTATTTGTTCCCTAATTTTTATATTTTTATTTTATTTACGAACTGCGAATAATTTGCTTTTATATTAAAATTGTACTCCCATTTTTACAAGGAATGACTATTCAGCAGACCCTGGGTTACGCGTGTTTTGGTACGCTTGGACGTTCGGATTTGACCGGGAGGTTGTTGCACTGTTGTCCCGGGTACTTGCGAGATTGGCTTTCTTGAGCGCTATAATTTTAAAATATTGATAACATTTTACTAATTTTATTTATTTATTTTTTTTTATTGGTACAGACAGTCCTTATATCTTTAACTTTTCAAAATACCAACAAAATTTAAAATTTTTCCAACATATAATATACCGCTCCTATGTGTATGCAGGATATACAATACAATACACATATCAGACAGGAAATTTACACGTAGGAAAAATGGATTGGTCTGATGGCCTGGACCAAATGAAATGGGATGTACTGGATAGAGTGAGGTTATGGGCATTTAGTAAAGTACGTCAAAGGAAGTTTAATAATTTTATAATCACCGGTTGCGTCACGCGTCTCCTCTAGGAGGACTAGTTTCTGTACTGGCCTTTTTATTACCTGACGGTTATTTGTCCTAACAGTTACAGTTCTGGTGTACGTCTGTTACGACGCCGGTGATCCATAGTCGACGCTTGAGGTTGGCATCAGTGAGCAGCACGAAATCTCCCTTTTGCATATTACGGGAGGATTCGTTTGGTTCTGGCAGAGATAGTGGGCAAGTAATGACAGAGCCATATCTCCCAGAACCGGCTGGCTAATAGTTGTGTTACTCGCCAACTCTTTCGCGAGTAAAGGTATGAATCGACGGGTATTGATACAGGCACCAGTGGTGTCGGAGATTGCATCAAAATGTGGTTGGGTGGCAAAGTAATGAAATCGTTATCACCATCGGGTATTAAACACAATGGCCTGGAGTTTAGAGTTGATTCAATTTCGGTAAACAAATTTACTAGCTGGTCGTCATTTAGTGTCTTATTCGCAGGTATAGTGTTTGTCATGGAGATCTTTATGGAGCGGATTAGCCGTTCCCAGCATTCACCACACCAAGAACTGTCTGCGGTGTTAAAGTACCACTCAATATGGTCAGGGATTAGCTGTTTTCCTATTTGGTTGTGGTCAATTTTGTTAAGGGTATGATTGATTTCGTTTTTCCCCCCAACAAAATTTGTGCCATTGCCTGAATAAAAGGCTTTTACAAGCCCACGTCGGGCAATGAATCGATGTAAAGCCAGAAGTAAGGAATTTGTAGTCATGTCAGCAAGGCGTTCGATGTGTATGGCTCGATTGGCCATACATGTAAGGATCAGCCCCCATCTTTTCACTACTGAACGTGCTCGGGGTGTCTCGATGGGACCAAAGCAATCGAGCCCGGTGTTTGTGAATGGGGGATGGTACACCTGAACTCTTGCCGCTGGCAAATTACTCATTTCCTGTACCCCCAACCGAGCATTTAGTTTCTTGCAAGCGATACTATTGGCCAAGACTGAGGTGAGGGCCTTTGTAGGCTTGATCAATATGAAACGATGACGCAACATGGATAGACAATGGCCGCGACCTGCATGCCTAAGCTTCAGGTGAGCGTCAAGAATCATGGATCGCTGCAATTCTAAATGCGGTGGAATTATGATTGGGTACTGAAAATATGTTTTTAGATTGGCCGCTTGGAGGCGCAACTTGTGACATAACAACCCTTTATATATAGTAGGACTCCACTTGGTTAGTGGTGATGACGTCACAGCCTTCCTTGCTGCAATCAACCTAAATTCCTGTGAGAATTTTCGAAGCTGGAAATGTCGTATTACATATATTTCGGCCTCGTCTATTTTGTTTAGAGACAAACGACGGTCGAAACTAATCTTACCATTTAAGTAATCTTGTCGATTACTTGCGAACATTAGAAGTCGTATTAACCATGCGGCCTTACGACAAATATTGTTCCATGAAGATGATAGATTTACCATACGATCAAAGGCCTTTTTTGCGACCCTTGATGGTGGTGCAAAATATAAATTGTCTGTAGGTATTGGTTTAAATTGAGTCCTTAAACCTCCCACAACGTCCTTATGTATGTAATGTTGTGGGATGAGTCTGTCCGGTTTTATGTCATAATTATAGACTACTTGTGCGTCAGTCACCATTTCTGATGTGTTTAACCTACCACGTCTGTTTCCAGCTGTCATACAAGCCAGCGAGGTAAATCGCTATCAGTCTGGGTGTCATTGTCCGCAATTATATCGTCGAGCTGGGTCGGTTCGACTCTGGAGTTGTGACTCCGTCCTCGTCTAAGCGAAAACCCAGAGACTGATTTACTCCTACTTGCCCCAAATCGCCGTCTGTGTTATTGAGTTCGCATGTAGGTATCTCAGTCATTGCATCTAATGATGACCTCTGACAGAAATATGATAGCTACAGTTAGTAATTTTGTTTTAGTGTTGGGTTGTATTTAATATAAATTAGCTAGATATTAATAAAGATAATTAAAATAATGATAAATAGAGAAATAAATAAAGATAAGCTTAAATATGAAAAAAATTTAACATTTTTTTATTATCTAGTTTTGGTTTCTAATAATTTTTAATTAGCTATTTTTGGTAGTTAGTAATTTTTATTATATAATATCTTTGATATATCACAAAGCAGTATCAGCTAAGAATAAAAACAAATAGGTCTGCCGTAGAGCCTTAGCGTTCATGCTATGCATGCATACACACTTCCCGGATACTAATCTGCTGGTTGCCATGGCTACCGGCATGTGTTAAAAATGCGCAGCTGTTTAGATTACACTGATTCTTGAGAAAATGTGTGGTGAAAATAAATCAGATAAATACTTAATTCTTTACAGAACTTTGAGTTAAAACTCTTTTATAAAATTGGTACATGTTTCGACGCTCAAAATTGGTACATGTTTCGACGCTCAGACTATAGACCCGCTTGGTGAAACACAGATTTGTCAACTGAAAGTATTTAGAACATGACAGACTGTAAATTGAGAGACAATTAAATTTGTAGCCATATTTGCAGTCGAGTATGTTGTAAAACATCGGTACTATTTCACTATAGAATACCCCCAAAAATCGCTAATGTAACAGAACAGGTCCCTAAACGATCTCCAACCGAATTTTGTAATAAATAAATAACAACTCATGTGAATGTTTTAATATTAATTCAGCCAATACCACCCAAAAAACGGAGCACTAGCAGTATTGTAAAAAAAACCTTGATTTTGAATTAGTTATTGGGTAGCTACATATGAAATAAATAATAAATAATATACTGTATTCCAGAATGTTATGTATTTATTAAATTGAATAATTACTAGAAAGGCATTTCCTAAAGAAAATGCAACCACAAACCTAAGGAAAATTAAACAAACGGCCACACTTTGGTTCGTTGCTTAGCCTCGTTTAGTAGCATTTGCCAATAAATAACTTTTATTCCCATGAAAGTAGAGTTCTCTGGAACTGTTGGTTTTGCCTTTGAAAAAAGATTCAGTCCAGATTGTGGTTCAGATAACACATACCAAGTTTCAGAAAATATTGTAGTTTATGTCCAAATTACCGATTTTCTTTCGAAATGCATTTGTGTGTTGTGGTTGTCATGGAAACTGAAAAATAGAACAATGTAATTCGGATGCAGAATAAGTCATATAGTGGGGTAGCTAAATGGTAACTAAATTTCTGGAATAATTTAAGTATTTGTAAGAGACGGGACCTACTGTTGCTACAGCACATTCCTACTGATGGAAAAGACAGTAGCAAAGTATCCTGCAATATCCTTGTTGAATTATTTCACTATAAGATAGCATTTGTAGTTTAACTTTGACGTAAAAACTTTCGAAAATCCGACGCATTTTGATTAAGTTACAGTAATGTAATATGCCTATTCATATTTGTACACATAAAGCCCCTAGGTACTCTCGTGGCGTAGTGGTCAGATGGTTAAGGCGTTGGTTACATTACAGGTAGGTTACGAGTTCGAATCCCGCTCGGTAAATTTGTATTTTGGGGCCATTTATTTTCATTTGGTGCAAATTGGTGGACCAATGAGAAGCGTACAACGTAGCGAACGATGAGACAGGCCAATCATGGGGCATAAAATATCTTATTGCTCAAATGTGAGGCTATGGAAAATTCTGTTAGGATCCCATGTCCCAGATTAGTGTAAGGGACGGATTGCGTTGAACGATGAGCTGGGCCAATCATAGGGCATAAAGCACTTTATTGCTCAAATGTGAAGCTGTGGAAAATTCTGTTTGGTTTCCATGTGCGATATTTAGTATAAAAAGGCCGGTTTGCCTTTGGTTATACTTTCACTCTTGTAAAATACACCCTTATATCATCGTTATTAGTTTATTTGGTTTCTTGTTGAAACTTTGTTAAATCTGTTTGATAAATCCTTTGCTAAACTGTAAATATACTGCAAATTCCTGAACATGTTTTCTTTTGGTCCAACTTTGGGACAGCCAAACATCGGGAAGATGGCAGCCTAAACCGTTAGGCCATCAGCTACGCAGGGGAAAGATGTCCACAACACACTAGCGCCCACTTTGGATTTGACCGCGCACCCCCCTTTGCCCTTCGAAATGCTCAACTTGCCATGTAGCGCCCGCTTTGTGAGAAAGGTAAGACTTTGTTCGACGCCCTTGCCCACCGTAAGACCTATAGATCAGGGTAAGCGTGACGCCGTCCTGGACGCCGCAAAATTTAGGATCAAATAATTATATTTAGGCAGAAACCCCCCCCCCCCCCCCCCTTGTCAGTCCTGCGAACCCCTGGGTTAACCTGTACTTCTCACAGGTGCGAGCTATTGCCATTCGTCAGTACGCGAGTACATAGGTACGGACAGCATATGTTCCATAATTTAGTGATTCGTAGTACTGACTGTTTGGTACCGGTTCGCTTGTAGAACATACATTAGTACACCCCCCCCCCCCCCCCCCTGTCTGGAGTTAGTTATTTGATCAGGCAAGGAGTATTTCTGCTACCGGCACACCGCTTGGCCTAGGGAGGTTTTATTAATATCCTACCGCGCCTTGCCACGTACTGATAGGTATTGCTGCTAACTACCGCGGCAACAAAGTTCTAGAATCAAATTAGTATACCAGATCAGCTAACGTACGGTAGCGATTAACCCCTATTTCTTATCTTACAACCAGAATCTGGTATTAGTGCCGATCACGGGTGTAGTTACTAACACCGTGGTTGCCCATTGAGTTGTGGATAAGAAGGAGAGAGCTTTGACGTCATTTGTGAGTATAAAGTTCTACAAAACGCGACTAGTTTATTTTAGTAGCTAGCGCACGGTATCATTTCGGTCAGAAAATCACTAAAACCTAGTGAAAATATATACACCAAAATTGTTTTATTTGTAACACACCCATGCACACACGCCCTAAAACATATTTGCCCTTAGAGTTCTACTAGTTATAGCGTACTATATATTACTTTAGGTAGAATTTATCTGTATTTGTAAATTAGGATCTGATATTTAGTTACGGCAAGAAGGAGTATTTCATTTTCGTTATTAAACTGTTGTTTTCTGCTCAACAGTATTGTTACATTAGGCACGACCCTTTTTCGACTGATTTAGGACTGAATCAGTGTTGTTACGCTAGGTCTGTTAACCCACTAGCTCGTATATAAACCATATAAATCACACCGCGGCAAGTTACGGTATTTAGGACTGTCAGCGATAGTTAGGATTCGCTGCGCGGGGATTGTTTTCCCGTGAGTTTGGTCTGTTACTGTAACTGTACATCTGCCTCACCGGTTAGAGGACAGGTATCCTTTTGTCTAGTTTCGTAGGCATTAGACCCACTCACGTACATAGAATAGACGCTAGGCTCTGTTCCTCGCCAGTAGTCATTTGTGTATTGTATCTGTTTGTTTAGATATCCTGGACTGGGATTTGTTGTCAGATACTGTACGAGCCCGTATACATTACTAGATCTTACGGTAAGATACATCGTTACTAGGATCCGGTAAGCGGTATACTACTGGACCTTACAGTGAGAAGTATTTTATATAAATTAGTGTATAGTATTTCTACCGTAGTGTATAGTATTGTTTAGATCTGTTAGCTATTGAAAGTAGGAGATATTTAAAAAAGGTTAGTAAATTTAGTAATTTAGAACGTCCCCTGCTTCAGTAGGCTTTTAGGGTAGCTAGTACTTTCGTATTTAATATTTGATTAGCTAATAGTTAGTTTGTAGCATTTCGTTTTACGCCGTGTGTGTGCGGTGTTACTTTTCGGTACTTGAAAAGGTACATAGGGTTTAAAGACCAAGTTGTATTGGTACCTATGAAGATTTTTCGTAGCGTAGAAGTAAAACTCTCTCCTTCGACCTTTTCAGGACTCAAGGACTCATTTCTGGACCGCTTCGAGGATTAGACCGCTTTCCGCAAAGTTTGGGAGACAATAAATTCGTCCGCGCCGCCGAAAAACGGAACGACCCACGTCCGGTTTGTATTTGGGAATTTGCACGACTGGAAGATCAAAGGAACGTAAGTTTTACGACTCGCGTCGTTCAAACTTAAGAAAGCACAGTAGTACTCAAAATTTGTGGGTTTCACTGTCTATTAGTGGTGTTGTTGGTACTTATTTTCCCGTTAGACGTTGCTGTTTTGCCTTTTATTTGTACTTGTTGATGTTGTCTACATTTTGGTAACGTATACCGTTATCTCATTTATTCGTACAAATTTAGCTGGTAGGCTAGATTATTACTTATTTTATTATATACTTTGTTAGTTTTATTTGTACCGGTTAGGGTATATATATACTATATATACCAAGGTAAGTTTGACATTTCAACATTCAGACACTTTGACATTTTATTACCCTTTTATTTATTACCCGTACTTGACGTATATAATAAGACATGAGTGACACACCCCATTCGACGAGATACCCCCCTACCGACTATGACTCGTGCGACCCGGACAGATCGACAGTAGACGAACCGAGAAGGAGAACCCGAGATTCCACCGATGTCACACCGCTTGCGTCGCCGGTACCCCGAACGGAATTACCGGAAGCCGCAACGCGTAGCGACGGCAGAATCGAAGATTTCCTTACCGTCCCGCAGACCAGATCGCGGGAACTGGACATGGTAAGTTCGACTGGAAGCCAGGAGAACGTTATTAGGAGTATAGGAGGACACATGGCCCAGATTACTCGAAACTTCGGAGAAGGTTTTCGCCTTTTACCTGAGTTAACCGCCCCGATGTCGAGATACGAGTTCTTCGCCTTACAGGTAAGGATAGAAAGTAGGGTACATGCTTCCATAGATAAACTTAAAGGTTTACACGAACTTGCAGAGTTGCGTGGCGACAACTTTACTCAGGTAAAGATAATCGATAAGTTGGTAAGTGCGAGGGAAAGCCTCATTCAGTTTAAGTCGGTTGTAGGATCGACTCAGCAAGAACAACTCGACCAACTGTTAGGTGAGTCAGTTTCGGACGCGTTGTTACAACCCGAAGAGGAAGAAGAACTATACTGCCTGGATGGGAGGTTAGGGACGCTCACCAATTTTCTTCGTAGATGCGGAGTACCGATCGAAGAACTGGAAGTTGTACCGAGAGAGACGACGGAAGTTCTATCTACGGAAGGCTCGCGAGCCTACCAAATTCCACCACTGGATAGATCGTTCGTTAGTGTACGGAGCGACGTTGGTGACGTTGGCGACGTTAGTAGAACAGTGTCTGTAATTATTCGACAACAACAGGAGGTCGCACGCCGACAACAAGTTGTCGAGGAAGAAGCGCAACGGCAGATGGCGCAGATCGCCATCGAAGGAGAAAAACAGCACAGAGAGGATGTAGCGAAACTTGCGAAACTTCAAGCACAGGCTGAGTTCGAAGCATCAGAGATGCGGAGACTGGAGGAGGACTTAGCGCGAGAAGCGGCCGCGGCAGCAGCAGCCGACGAGTTAGCACGACAGGCAGCGGCTGACGAGCTAGCACGAGTTGCGGCGGTAAACGTAGCTGAGTTAGCACGGAAGAAAGCAGCATCCGACGCTCGCGCCAAGTTGGAGACGCGACAAATAAACGCTCGTTTAGCGATACAGGAAGCGGAGTTAGCGGCACAACAACAGGAAGCAGATCGACGCGAAAGAGAGATGCAGCTCCAGTTCGAACTGAATCGTAGATCGCGCGAGGCAGCGAACGCGCAAGCGGAACTCGAACTCGACCCGAGAGATAGATCTATAAGGTCTCGAACTGGACACGACTTGTCTGCCCTGGATCGCATGGAGACTCGATATCGCGGAATTCAGAAGCGAATCGAGGAAGGAAGTGTGGGAGCGATAGATCGAGGAGAGGAGTTTGTCGAGGATTACTGTAAACGTTTTCCCCAAGTTATTCCTATGCTCAAACCCACGACTCCAGTAAAACCGGTTATGGTTGCAAAACCGCAGGAAATATCACCCGTGCAAGGAAATAGGTTTGTTATGACGGAATCAATTCCGCAGCCACGAGCGACTTCATCGCCGATTCTCGCAGGTAAGATAAGTAGTCCACCTACTGTAAGCCGTAGTTTACTTGTAGAGAGAGACGAACCTGCGTTTATGACGGTAAAACAGGTGAGTAAACCATTACAAGTTAAACCTGTGACGTGCTGCGCGAACCCAGTCATTTATAAACCTACAGTAGAACTTAACTCCAATGTTTTTACTAGACCTCTCACCCAATGTTTATCGAGACCTACGACTTCGTGGAAGGCTTGCGAGCCTACCGAACAACGAAGGATGATGGATGTGGGTAGTACCCACAGGATCGAACCGAGTTCGAAGAGACCTACGACTTCGTGGAAGGCTTGCGAGCCTGCCGAACAACGGAGAGCCGTAGATCCCAGACCACAACGAACTCGACCAAGAATAATACGCCGGACGCGAACCCGCCAACCACCTTATCCGGACGACAGCGACTCATCTAGCGACTCGGAGTCGACGGAACGGGAAATATTCCGTACTAGAGCGGCAGCGGCAGCGGATTACAAACGGGAGGAGAGATCAACGAACCCATACATCGACAATCCACCACGAGAAACACTCCAACAGAAACCCACGTTGCAACCAGCGGAAGCGATCAGCACCAACAGACTCGCCGAAATAATGCGACCTGTAACGGACCGACTAGCTCAGATAGAAGAGCGACTCGAAGCGCAACCGTCAGATCGATCACGAACCAGCGTGGAGTTAGAACAACCTGAACAACATCGACCACCAAGGAGAGAACAGGAGACTAGACAGACCCCGACACATCGAGAAGAAGATCCCGTAAATAATTCCTACCGACGAACAACGCGCGGAAGGGAGCGACTGGACGACGCCACCGAACAGGGACGCGGACAGTTGGATTTGGTTAGCGAGATTGCGAAATTCGCGGCTAGACACGGATTACCGGCACAGCAACCGCCGAAGTTCTCTGCAACGCGAAACACTGGCGCACACTGGTAGACTACGTAGAGTCCCAGATCACTAAGTGTGCTTTCACCTCGACGGAGAAGTTTAATTACTTGCTCCTAGTCCTGTCTGGTGAGCCGAAACGATTAGCGGAAACCTTCATTGGTGTTCCCGATGCCTTTGAGTTGGCGTACGACCGTTTATATTCGATTTACGGAGGTAACGTCGCCATGGCTAAATCCATTATCGAAGACCTCTGTAGAGGAGGCAGCATTTCGAAACCGATCGATCTTCTACGACTCGCGGACGAAATCAAGAATGCTATAGGGACTTTACGGTCCATTGGACAACTCGAGTACGCTAACGCACCGATGGTTCTCATCAGGATAATCGGTCGACTTCATCATCGACTCCGACGAGAATGGCGACGCATCGAGTACCAGCGTGAAGAGGCCGGAGGGTTATTAAAACTCACCGACATCTACCAACTGATTTCACGGGAGGCCGTGATCGAGACTCGATCGAACTATACCGATCACCATATCTCGGCAGAAGGGATAGCTATTTCTGCGCCAAATCGGACCAAACCATTTCCGACGAACGCGAAAGCCGTTACCTACGCCACCCCTACTGAGACTTCTAAAGTTCTGACGCCTATCGGCACCACGCAGCCACGACAACAGTTGCCGGCGGACTTTGTGGGATGCTCATACTGCGAGCGGAACGGCAGAAACCATAGCGGACATAAACTTCGTGGATGTCGCGCTTTTAAGGAGTTAGGGATCGAAGAAAGGAGACTCCAAATTCGATCGTTAGATTCCTGCTGGAGATGTACGAAGCCAGGACACGTCCGGAAGGATTGCCCGAGCGACGATACATGTCCTCTGTGTGGACGTAACCATGACGCGTTGCTTCACACAACTAGTCATACTCCGACCAGACGCTTTCGACGAGAGCATCCAGATAAAGCGGCTAGATGCGACGCGCTTTACAAGGAGCGTGCGCCGCGCGAGATCCGGACGAGGAGGAAGACGACACTTTCTACGTGCATACAGGTGAGGAACAGCCTTCGATAACGCTCCTCACACAGAACCAATTGAAAGGGTTTAGCGTGATTCCTATAAAGATTACCGGAACCCGAGGGAGCAAGCGTATATACGCTATCTTAGACTCTGCGTCATCGCATAGCTATGTCGACGAACAAATAGCCGACGTGGTTACGGACATGAGTCAAGGTAAGACTGCTCAGTATACTGTAAGCAGCATGCATGGTAAGAGAGCGATCCCTGTGACAAGAGTAAAACTAACCTTAGACACTCTTCTTTCCAAAGCGGAACACAGCAAGGAGGAGCGCTCATTACTTCCGGTAAGAAATTTGACCTTTGCAGCTACGAAGGACTTTAGTAACTTGCTCGGCCCTGTGCCAGAGCAATCACCGGAAGATCGTAAGTATTTCCGACACCTTGGAATACCGGAATGTCCTGTTAATTATCGTTCCATTGCGATGTTAATTGGGACAGACCAGTTTAACTTACATCAGGTATGGGAGACACGCCCATCTGTTATTACAGCGGGCAACCCCTACGCATGTAGAACTCCCATAGGTTGGTATACTAGAGCACCAATACGTTCACTAGAGGTAAGTGACCAGGAGGACGACGTTTTGAGTACGTGTAGTTTATTGACTAACACGATAGATAATTCTCCTTCACACTCCTGTGGTCCAATTGTACGGACGGCACTACGACAGACTTGCGTCGCTAACGCAGACGCCACCGATACTGACGTAACTGATCTGGACATGACCACACGGACCTCTGACTTACAACTACTTGCAGTAGACCAGGTTGTATTAACTACTGAAGACCAAAGGGTTGTTGCCGTGGATGACTCGATGAACGAGGATTTTGGAAGGCTTGCCAGCCTACCGAAAAATCCGAAGGTCATTGACCCCACCCACCAGGCTTCGACACCGGTCGTTGATCTTGGAAGGCTTGCGAGCCTACCGATAGATCAAGAAGTTGTCAAACCGCCGCACGACGATTCGACGCCGACTAGTGACACCGGAAGGCTTGCGAGCCTACCAGACACCTTGACACTAGCCACCGCAGCGGACGAAGACGTGGACGAGGACCATGGTGCAGTGCAAGCAGCGCTAGACCGACTGCTGACTGAACGGACCATTCAATGGTTGGAACAGGACTCAGCAGAACCCGGTAGTTACGAGACCGCTATGTCAGAACAGGAAAAACGGTCATTAAATATTATGAGAGATACCATTCGCCAGACCACGAATGGCCACTATGAGGTTGGTATGTTGTGGCGCAATGGACAACCTAAGCTCGTTAACAATTACCCGCTTGCTTTGAGGCGACTCAAATCAATAAGGCAGCGATTGTTGCGAGACGAGACGGCCCATATGCAATACAATGCACAACTTCAAACGTATCTCAAAAAGGGATACGCCATTAGGATGTTAAATCCCGAGGTAACCTCAGACCAGACATATTATCTGCCACATCATTTTGTTCGACACCCGGACAAACCTGGCAAGGTTTGACATGGAACGATGAGTTGGGACAATCATAGGGCATGGAATATCTTATTGCTCCAATGTGAGGCCATGGAATACTCTGGAAAGTTCTAGTGGATTCTATGTCCCAGATTTAGTATATAAAGGCTGGTTTGCCTTTGGTTATCACTCTTGTAATATCACTCACTACCTTAGTTTACTTGCCTCAAGCTTGTCTTCACTTCGTTAAAACTTAGTTTATTATGTTTCTTGTTGAAACTATTTGGCAATTCTGTTTGATAAAGTTTTGTAAACTGTAAATATACTATAAACATCTGAACATGCACTTTTCTGAATGTCCAACTACAATGCAATACAATGCGCAACTTCAGACGTATCTCCAAAAGGGATGCGCCATTAGGATGTTAAATCCCGAGGTAACCACAGATCAGACATATTACCTGCCACATCATTTTGTTCGACACCCGGACAAACCTGGCAAGGTGTGTGTAGTCAACGACTGCGCCGCGCTTTACCAAGGGATGTCTATGAACAGCGAATTGATGGACGGGCCGAATATGAATAATTATCTCATGGGAGTCCTAATGCGTTTTAGACACCACAAAGTGGCTTTCACCTGTGACGTAGAGGCCATGTTTCACAAGGTTAAGGCTTTGGAGCGGGACAGGGACAGCTTGAGGTTTCTTTGGTATCCGGACGGAAACTTACAACTTCCGCCAGAAACTTACCAAATGCAGGTAAGAGTATTCGGAGCCAGGGACAGCCCCAACTGCACCATGTACGCCTTAAAGCAGACTGCATTAGACAGACGAGACCAATTTGACCCAGAAGTAGTTCGGACCGTGGAACGAGATTTCTACGTGGATGACGGCCTCAAGAGTTGTGACACCTTGGAGCGCGCTACAACCGTAGCACACCAACTCCAGGATTGTCTCGCTGAGGGCGGATTTCACCTGACGAAGTTCGCTTCCACAACGAACCCGAACTGGTGAACTCATTTGACCCGATGGATCGCAGCGGAGGTGACTTGGACTAAGACCTAGAACCTCTGCCGACGACCAAAGTATTAGGACTTAGTTGGGACCCTAACACCGACAATTTTAGGGTACGTGTAAGGTCCAACGACCAGACTAGACCTCTCACTAAGAGGACTTGCTTATCGACCATGAGTCGATTGTATGACCCATTGTGTTTCATTAGTCCAGTGATCCTACATGCTAGGATCATACTCCGTAGCATTTGGCAAGCCGGACTGGAATGGGACGATCCCATCCCAGAAAAGTTAGCTGAGCGATGGAGGGACTGGGAAGCCCAACTGACGTTCCTACAAGACTATACCATACCGAGGGTATACTTTCCTTTGCAAACCACCTTTCCTGCCGATTTAGAGCTTCACAGCTTTAGTGACGCTAGCAAGGATGGATTGGGGGTTACCTTATTCCTTAGGCGACAAGTGACATCGGACAGCTACGATGTATCTCTCGTTACTTCAAGGGCTAGAACAATGCCATTGAAGTATATGACTGTACCTCGTGGGGAGCTGCAAGCCGGGACGATATCCACCGATATTGTCAGTCTAGTTCAATGCGAGCTGGAGGCTAACTTGAAGTTCACATATTGGACGGATGCGACGTTGGTACTTTGGTACATAAACAACGAAGCGTTTGAGTTCAAGACTTTCGTAGACAACAGACGGGCTGAAATATTAGACCGGTCGCTCAAACAAGATTGGCGTCACTGTCCAGGGAAGCTGAACCCAGCTGACATCGCGTCACGGGGGATGCAACCGCTTGACTTTTGTAAACCGGACAATAAATCCTTTTGGTTTAGAGGACCTGACTTCCTACAGCGACCATCAGACGAATGGCCACCGTTATTCGATGCGACAACCAACACCATACCAGAGGGTGCCGAGATAAAAATCGACAAGGTTGTCAAGTCCAAAGCGAAAGCCAACGCCAAGGTCAAGAGCAAACAAGGACGGACGAAATCTGATGACCTGGACGCCAGACCTGACATTACGCCAGACGTCTCTCCAGACATTCGACCAGACGCTTGTACGAATCCTTCGCCGGATGTTCCGCGGGAGATTTCACCAGACGTTTCGCCGGATTGTTCACCAGATTACTCGCCAGATTATTCACCAGAAGCGACACCAGATTGTTCTCCGGATTGTTCGCCAGATTGTTTCATGGAACTCTCGACAGAATGTCTACCGGACGTCTCACCAGACTTTCCACCAGACATCTCGACAGACTGTCCACCAGACTTTGGACCAGACTTTGGACCAGACTTTGGACCAGACTTTCTGACAGAAGTTACGCCAGACAGACTTTGGGACCGATGACAAGACATTTCGCCGGATGTTCCGCGCTATGTCTCACCAGACGTCTCACCAGACTGTTCACCGGACGCTTCACCAGACTGTCTACCAGACACTCCACTAAAAGACCCATTGGAGTGGACATTTAGAGACTTACCAAATTTGACTTCTTTGGACGACAAAGGTGTGGCCACAGCGATCACACTCCGCTCAAGGAAAGTACTTGACTTACCACCTACAGGTAAACGTGTGACTAAGGTTAGGAAGCTTACAGGCTCACAGGAACACACTGGTACTGTAGAGTTGAAACCGTTACTGCCAGTCGACACATTAGGTGCGGACGGTAAAGGTAAGACCATAGAGATTGACGTACTTGGGGACTCAGACAAACCTACCGGAAGGCCCATGGGCCTACCAAGTCCAGACAAGTATCCACAATACGACTATACCTTACCTGATGACGTCACTAACACTTACGTTGACCGGATAGTAAACCTAACTAGATCATGGACTGACGCATGCCGCAAGTTAGCATGGCTCAAACGATTGAGACAATATGCCAGAGGCAAACGCGACTTTCCTAGAAGACTTACCTTAAGGGAAGTTGGTCATTGCGAAGTTGATATCATTAGACATTATCAATTGCGATATTTCGCACGAGAGTTCACAGCGATCAACCAAGGTAAACAGATTAAGTCTTCACCAATTTTGAGTTCGAGTCCGATTATTTACCGGGGCTTACTTTGTCAGAAGTCCAGACTCCAAAACATCGACTTTGCACTTGACTTTAGGTATCCTATCATCATACCGCAACACCATGAATTACAGCGCGCTATGATACTGGACGCACATGTACAACTCAAACACGTGGGTAGACACCACTGTCTATCACACTTACGCTCGAGGTTTGTACTGATTAGACCTAGTAAGGCACTGAGTTCGGTAACACGGATCTGCATTATTTGTAAGAAGGTGCACGCGAGGATAGGACACCAAGAAATGAGTGAACTACCATTAGCTAGATTACAGGCATTTAGACCCCCTTTCACTGAGACAGGGATAGACTGTTTTGGACCCATAATCGCGAAACGCGGAAGGGTACAGGTAAAACGTTGGGGATTGATCTTCACTTGCATGGCCAGCAGAGCTGTCCATATAGAGCGAGTGACAGACTTGACCACCAATGCCTTTATCCTAGCCTTACGGCGATTTATCGCTAGACGTGGATTGGTCAAATCCATTTACTGCGACCAAGGGACAAACTTTGTGGGTGCACGGAACGAGATAACCAGAGCTTTGAGAAAGTTGGACCAAAACCAGATTTCCGAGGAACTACGTCCTCACCGAATTGTTTGGTATTTCAATACTCCAGACAGTCCGTGGAGAGGCGGCGTTTGGGAAAGGCTGATTGGTTCAATTAAAACAGCTATGGCTAAAGTAGTACCGACGCAACACATATTGACAGACGACCAACTGACGACGTTGTTAATAGAAATCGAAGCGATTTTGAACACTAGACCGATTGCTTTGATCCCAGACAATAACGACGCACAGTTTGCCTTGACACCAGCGCACCTGCTTATGCAGGCGCCGACGACATTGTTGCCCATTTCGGTACCCGTTGATAGTGACGGATACGGCAACAAAGCTTGGAAAATCACTCAATTGCTTGCAAATAAATTCTGGGAAATATGGCAGAAATATTATTTGCCCTCTATTTCGACCAGAACCTCTTGGTATCTTAATACCCGATGTTTAAGACGTGGTGACCACGTTTTATTGGCTGAAGCCAATCTGAAAAGACGGTTTTGGCTGACTGGAGTCATTTTGACCACGCACCCTACATGTGGTGTAGTGAGGACAGTTACTGTAAGGACTATCGACGGTCGTACCGTAGACAGACCTGTACAACGTCTCGTGCTCCTTGAGGAGACTAGAAACGAGACAGGAGACTACAAATCTCCACCCAATATTAGTAAATAGATGTGGGACCTTTGTTGGCCGCCACATAGACCTACCGTATTTTAGTTATTTTGTATTTGTATTACTGTATGTGCATTTGTAATCCTCTTCACTGTAGATAGAGACAGCGGTGGAATTCCATTGTCTTTATATGTGAACATGGAGGGTAGTACCCTTATGTATCACATAGGAGCGGGATTGTGTGTACAGTAGGAATGGAATTCCACTTGGAACCCACAAGTGAGACAATTTTTCGAAAATTATTAGACAAATCCATTTATTTGGATTTAAATTTAAGAAAAATGATTCTCCAGTGAATGCGAATTCTAGAATACAGCTAGATAAAATTAAAATTGGGGAGGACAAGAGCGGATGGAAGGCTTGCGAGCCTACCGATAAATTTTTTTGGAAAATAAAACCGGCCTTGTTCTACGTAGTCGTGTCTACTATTATTTAGACCAAATTAATTCTCGACTGCATTATTTTCTTTTGGGAAGTAGTTTGGGAAATTAAAAGGTGAGTATTTTAGACTCACGGCTAGTTTACCCGGAATTCGTTTTTTATTGGCACAATTTTTTGGATTAGGAGCCAGTGCGAAATCATTAGGCAAATGGGTTGGGGTTTAGAGCAAAGTTGAGCCAAAAGCCGACAAACTCTAAGTCTCCTCACATCTAACCTCTGTTTGTGCTTCCTCTAGTAGAAACACTATTATCAGGGATCCACGCAGGAATAGGAGCACCAGGCGCCGTTCAACCGATATGGGGCCAAAACTTTAACCTGTTTGGAGTGGAGAGTATGGCTAGGAGTACAGCCAAGCTCGCTAAATCCAAGGCGGATCCAAACATCACGCGACAGTGATTGGACGCTTATAACAAAAGAGCGGAGGAGTTACGCGCGGAGTTCAAAGCGTTGTACCCCTACGATGCGTTATGCGACGCCAGCGACTTTTGCGAGAACCTCGAGCTGATATTAGCGCGTTGCCCAAACCACCAAAGTCTGCGTTACCAAGAAGGTGGTCGTTTCATTTCCCGGTATTCTAGAACCGCAGGCAACTCGACGTAGGAACCACCGACAGCTCGACACCGAAGTACGAGTCCAGTTCGATCTCGACCACCACCCAATCGTATTAGAGGACGTGGACGAGCCCGATCAGCCAAGGATTAGGAAAGCGAGAAGAAAGGAAGGCTTGCGAAACTACCGATTTGGATATTTATATTCGGATATTTTATTTGGATGTTATATTGGATATTTATATTGGATATTTTATATTTGGATATTGTATTTGGGTATTTATATCGGACGTTGGTTTTGGAGGAGCGAGATAGAGAAGGAAGGCTTGCGAGCCTACCGTTAGCAATTAGTGCTCAGGAGAAGATATCCAGACCAGCAGGATGAACTTTTAAGCTCGTCAAGAGGACACTTTAAGACTTATTTGGAAGTTATTAGCGTATTATGTTTATTTTATATTTGGACTGATTTAATTTGGTGGAAGTTTATTATGTATATTTACATATATGAAAGATTATTGAAAGCTTTGTAATTATTTGTTCAATTCGTTTTGATTTATTTTGTTCTGATTTGTTTAATTTGTTTATCTTGATAACCGAAAGCCTTTTTTGTATTTTAGGCACTAAAGTTAATTGGTAAATTTGTATTTGTATGTACGATCGATTGTATTTATGCCGTATCTGCAATATTAAGTATGCAATAATTAGATAGTGATTATATTTTATATTTTAGGCCCCACCAGTAGATTTAGAAGTAGTTTGTAAATATTTTGTACTTCGATTGGTGAAAACAGTCTTACTTACTGTTTTCATGGAGCGGTGATGAATTATTTCACTATAAGATAGCATTTGTAGTTTAACTTTAACGTAAAAACTTTCGAAAATCCGACGCATTTTGATTAAGTTACAGTAATGTAATATGCCTATTCATATTTGTACACATAAAGCCCCTAGGTACTCTCGTGGCGTAGTGGTCACATGGTTAAGGTGTTGGTTACATTACAGGTAGGTTACGAGTTCGAATCCTGGTCGGGAAATTTGTATTTTGGGGCCATTTATTTTCATTTGGTGCAAATTGGTGGACCAATGAGAAGCGTACAACGTAGCGAACGATGAGCCAGGCCAATCATGGGGCATAAAATATCTTATTGCTCAAATGTGAGGCTATGGAAAATTCTGTTGGGATCCCATGTCCCAGATTAGTGTAAGGGCCGGATTGCGTTGAACGATGAGCTGGGCCAATCATAGGGCATAAAGCACTTTATTGCTCAAATGTGAAGCTGTGGAAAATTCTGTTTGGTTTCCATGTGCGATATTTAGTATAAAAAGGCCGTTTTGCCTTCGGTTATCACCTTATACTTTCACTCTTGTAAAATACACCCTTCTTATATCATCGTTATTAGTTTATTTGGTTTCTTGTTGAAACTTTGTTAAATCTGTTTGATAAATCCTTTGCTAAATATCTGTAAATAAAGTGTAAAACTGTAAACATACTGCAAATTCCTGAACATGTTTTCTTTTGGTCCAACTTTTGGACAGCCAAACATCGGGAAGATGGCAGCCTAGACCGTTAGGCCGTCAGCAACGCAGGGGAAAAATGTCCACAACACACTAGCGCCCACTTTGGATTTGACCGCGCACCCCCCCTTTGCCCTTCGAAATGCTCAACTTGCCATGCAGCGCCCGCTTTGTGAGAAAGGTAAGACTTTGTTCGACGCCCTTGCCCGCCGTAAGACCTATAGATCAGGGTAAGCGTGACGCCATCCTGGACGCCGCAAAATTTAGGATCAAATAATTATATTTAGGCAGAAACCCCCCCCCCCCCCCCCCCCCTTGTCAGTCCTGCGAACCCCTGGGTTAACCTGTACTTCTCACAGGTGCGAGCTATTGCCATTCTTCAGTACGCGAGTACATAGGTACGGACAGCATATGTTCCATAATTTAGTGATTCGTAGTACTGACTGTTTGGTACCGGTTCGCTTGTAGAACATACATTAGTACACCCCCCCCCCCCTGTCTGGAGTTAGTTATTTGATCAGGCAAGGAGTATTTCTGCTACCGGCACACCGCTTGGCCTAGGGAGGTTTTATTAATATCCTACCACGCCTTGCCACGTACTGATAGGTATTGCTGCTAACTACCGCGGCAACAAAGTTCTAGAATCAAATTAGTATACCAGATCAGCTAACGTACGGTAGCGATTAACCCCTATTTCTTATCTTACAACCAGGATCTGGTATTAGTGCCGATCACGGGTGTAGTTACTAACACCGTGGTTGCCCATTGAGTTGTGGATAAGAAGGAGAGAGCTTTGACGTCATTTGTGAGTATAAAGTTCTACAAAACGCGACTAGTTTATTTTAGTAGCTAGCGCACGGTATCATTTCGGTCAGAAAATCACTAAAACCTAGTGAAAATATATACACCAAAATTGTTTTATTTGTAACACACCCACGCACACACGCCCTAAAACATATTTGCCCTTAGAGTTCTACTAGTTATAGCGTACTATATTACTTTAGGTAGAATTTATCTGTATTTGTAAATTAGGATCAGATATTTAGTTACGGCAAGAAGGAGTATTTCATTTTCGTTATTAAACTGTTGTTTTCTTCTCAGCAGTATTGTTACATTAGGCACGACTCTTTTTCGACTGATTTAGGACTGAATCAGTGTTGTTACGCTAGGTCTGTTAACCCACTAGCTCGTATATAAACCATATAAATCACACCGCGGCAAGTTACGGTATTTAGGACTGTCAGCGATAGTTAGGATTCGCTGCGCGGGGATTGTTTTCCCGTGAGTTTGGTCTGTTACTGTAACTGTACATCTGCCTCACCGGTTAGAGGACAGGTATCCTTTTGTCTAGTTTCGTATGCATTAGACCCGCTCACGTACATAGAATAGACGCTAGGCTCTGTTCCTCGCCAGTAGTCGTTTGTGTATTGTATCTGTTTGTTTAGATATCCTGGACTGGGATTTGTTGTCAGATACTGTACGAGCCCGTATACATTACTAGATCTTACGGTAAGATACATCGTTACTAGGATCCGGTAAGCGGTATACTACTGGACCTTACAATCCTACTGTAAAGTTTGTGAATCAAAGTATAATCCAACCTTCTCACCAAAACAGTAAACTCTAAGTAAGCAAATCTATTGCAGTATCGGTCTCTTATAACCGGTGAGGCAGAAAACAGTCTACGAACAGACAAACTTCGATAATCGTGCTGACTCACTGACGGACTAAAGGCGCTCGTATACTTTGCCGCGGTGTGATTTATATGGGGTGGGCGAGAGAGATGCTAGCTAAATATCTAACTAGCGGGCAGACTACAGTATGGACAAAATTATTTTATATATTTTGAGGTGTAAAGAATTTCTAACGCGCGTGTGTGTTTGATTCTGACAGTCAAAATTCAGTTTTTAGATCCTTCACATATATAATTACTGGGTCCGGTGTACATTTTACAAATATTCTAATTTTGTAGTCTGTAGGTCCAATACTTACAAATGATATTGCTCCTTCCCCTTTTGTGTATTTCCAGGACTCAAATTCAGGCATAAGGTTAATACTACGCCCAGAATTCGGCAATTTAATTTACCAGGTCCCTAATACTAAGAAGAAAGGTGTTAGTTTACTACAGTAGGCGTACAGTTACGAATATCTAGCCTGGTCGTCTATCTAGAATTTTGGTTGCCTAGGTGGTCGTGGCAACTCCTTATCAGAATGTCGGCGGGGAGACGGTAGATGTTAGTATCCCTAATAGCCTCAATTTATATATATGCGCCTAGTAATAACTGCCCTACCGCCTGAACGGTACAATCTTAATTCAGGTAAAAGCACAGTAACCTCTCCTGGCCTACAAACTCCAATGCAAACAATGGACACCGTTGTACTACTGAACAAGCCACCAGCGCACCTATACCTGGCAAATGAGTTAGGCGTACAGTTTACTGCACTCTACCAATGTGCATGCCTTGTAATGGTGTGCCTGTGTCCTATCTGTGTACTGGTATCTCTCTCTGCCTGCCTATCCTCTCCCCCCGTAGGAATGTGAAGGTCTACTGTGGGTTTTATCTAAATCAAAACAGTACAGTTCCTAGATTTAATTTTGGCGCACAGCGTGTTAACGGCCCACACTTAGGTAGCAAGGCATCAAATGCTGTCTAACCTTTCAGGCGATGGGCGAAGAACTACGAATCGATTTTGTGGGTGGTCTCCTTTCTACATTTCGCCGATGTTCCCGTTTATTGCCGCGGTCCGCTGTCTAGCCTGCCATCTGTCCCTCAGTTAGGTTCACAGTGGTGAATCATGATAAAACAGATGTAACAAATACTTCTAACTTTATTACAAAATAAATGATAACTATTAAGATACAAACAATAATGTTTAGGTCTGCAACTATAAAGACGTGAAGTGGGGAATAACTGATGAACAAATTGCACCCTTTTATAACAAATTTGTGCTGCTAACAATCGAGATAAATCTAGATTGTTCTATGAGTTCCATTAGGTTTTTAAAGATAATCATTGGTCCAGCAAACATGTAACTTGCGCGACATTGGTTAGTGTCAAATAACTACAATCGCATTGGTTAATCTATCTTGAGCAGATACAATTAAATCGTAGCGGTCAATTCAAATGAGTTGAAATTTAGCACAAAAAATAATTCGCACCTGCTAGGATTTGAACTCGATACCTACTAAACGATTTTCTAACGCATAACCAACTGAGCTACTGAACCATTGAACAATGTTGTACAAATAGCTATAGTAAATGCAAATGAGGACTTAATGTAATCTTTATAGCAATAATACAAGTTAATTCCAACAAAATAAAAATTTGAAAATCCACGGCTTTTATGAGGATATAATTCTATACCGCTCCATGAAAACAGGATATTATCGTGCATAAAATATACGGTTTTCACCAATCAAATTATGGAATACTTGAGGCGTACCTACATATTTAAAAAATTAAATCTCAAACAATAATACTTCCTTTCTACGTAATAATTTGGTACAAAATAATTACAAATTCAAACTTTACATATTTAAGGCTTTATTAAGTAGGTACAATATAATCTAAATTAAATTCACCAATATAAATCTATTGCATCTCAAATATTGCATAAATTCAAAATAATCACAAATACAAATACTGCTTCTTTATAATATAAATTGCATAAGTTCGGAATAATTAAAGAAAGGCTTGCAAGTCTTCCGTCTACTCTCTTGCCTTCTATTTTACTGCAAATACAAAAACTGCTTCTATATAAAATATAAATTGCATAATATTCGAAACAATATAAATTGCATAAGTTCGGAATAATTACAAATATGAGTCTTTCTAAGTAAAACACTTTCTAAATATAAATCTTTCTAAATACAAAACTTTCTAAATATAAATATTTCTAAATACAAAACTTTCTAAATATAAATATTTCTAAATACAAAACTTTCTAAATATAAATATTTCTAAATACAAAACTTTCACGTCCTCGAAAACTGTGTACAGGCGACTTAGCTCGCAATAAGGACTTATGGGGCGAGTCACTAGTTTACCTTGGACGTTGGGAGACGGTGTGACCATTTCCTCACAAGCTTGTCTTTTATTAATCCCAAATCCTCGTCCGACACCTCGTGACCGACTGGTTGTATCCACCGTTGGCAAAACGTCTGGGAACGCGCGGGAAGCGAACGGTACAGACCCAAGAGATACTTGCGCCCCCTTTTGATCGGCTGGTATGTGTCCCAATCCTCCTTGCGGTTCTCTGGGAAGTGACACCGTATCCCGAGTAACTCGAATAATCGGTTCAAATCCCTTTCGTTCTTCAATATTTATATATATTATATTATTATATCCTTTATCGGAATTTATATTATAGGAATTAACAGATGTTCGAGCGCTTTCACAGCCTTCTCCGCATGGCCGTTTGACCTGGGAAAATATGCACAGCTACATCTCCAGGTAACTCCCCACTCCTTCAAGAATGTTTGTGTCACCTCTGTTCTAAATTGTGGACCCTCATCTGTGGAGATCAGCCGTGGCACACCATAATCTTTGAAGAAGGTGGTCAAGGAACGAACAACTTGTGTTGCAGAAGGAGAAGAACGCCATCGCAAGCACTGAGATATCTGCTGTATCTGTCCCTGTATGCGATGTACGTGAACCCACCATAGTCAAACAAATCAGCTGAAACAGATTCAAATGGCGCTGAAGGAATTTGAGTAAGATTGACAGGTTCCTCTGGGTTACTGGGACGCAGTTCCTGACAAGCTATGCAGGAGTTGACAGTTCTTGTAATATCCCCATTAATCCCAGTCCAGTGCACTGTACGTGCTGCACGTTCTTTAGTCCGAATAATGCCTTGGTGAGAGGCATGTAAATGAGTCAAAATATCCCGCCTGGCTGCCTGAGGAACAACTATCCGGCCATCCATTAGGACCAGACCGTTGCCAACAGAGAGATAATCCCTCAGTTTGTTTTAGAGGGATGCTGTACCAAACTCTGGGTATCTATCGGAGACGACTGCATTTACAAACTCGACATAGGATTTATTGGCCATGGCTGCTGCACAGAGCTCATCCAGAATCGGGTCTGCGAGAGTCTCATCTGCCATCATAGTGATAGCAGCGATGCGTGAGAAAGTGCCCCTGGTTTGCCGGTGCTACCATCCTCGACTTCCTCATCTGTAGGTAAATCAATTGGGGCTTGGGAGAGAGCGTCTGGAGCTACATGCTCGCTGCCTTTCTTCCAAACTACCTCGAATGAATATTCTGCCAGTTTAGATCGGTAAGAAGCAACCTTTTGGTTCTCAATCTGATCAAGGCTATATTCGTTGAACAGTGGTCGGAGTGGGGCGTGGTCTTTTGATGACCTTGAAGCCAGGGTGTCCAGCTGAATAAACCCTACATTTCTTCACTGACCAGAGTATTGCTAAGGCCTCCAAATCCAATGTGGCATATCGAGTTTCTTGGTCAGCCAGAAATCGACTACCACACTGGATGAGGTGCCAGGAGGAGTTCGGTTGGGAGCGCTGGAGTAAAGTAAACCCGAGTCCATGAATCCGAGAAGCATCCATGTGCAGTGCAGTCTCAAATCCCATGGTGCAAGCACAGCTGGGGAGAGTAGAGTATTCTTGACAGCCTCGACTGCTCTGGTATGCAATTCAGTCCAGATAAACTCACGCTTAGTGCTGAGTAAAGGACGTAATGGTGCACTGGCAGCCTTATAATCAGGCGAAAACTCGGCGAGTTGGTTTGCTAAACCGTGGAATGACTTCAGTTCGGTTCTGGTTGTTGGAGTGGGAAACTCAGAGATTGCACTGAGCTTCGATGGATCAGCTGTAACTCCATGTTTGTTGATAATGTAACTGACGAACTTAAGTTCCTCTAGACCAATTTCCATCTTGGATGCATTGAGAACAATTCCAAATTTGTTACACCGCTCAAGCAGCAAAATTGCTCGTTCAAAAATGGCGCGAAATGTAGGAGCGCCACTGCCTGTGTCGTCTACAACTTTCCCAACTCCATCGATTCCCTGGAATGCTAAGTCGCCCCGCTGGTTGTATGAGTCACCAGAAGATACAAATCCCATGGGCACCCTATTATAATAATACAGACCCCATGGTGTAATGAAAGTCGTTAATGACTTTGACTCGTTGGCAAGTGGGAGTTGCCAATAGCCTTTCTTGGCATCTAGTTTCAGGAAAAATCTATTGGCTCCACCAGCGACAATGAAATTAGCAGCATCAGCAGGCGTTTTAGCTGGATGAACAGAACGTTTTACTTGGGAGTTCAGCTTCGTTAGGTCCGCGCACACCCGGACAGTTCCATCAGATTTGGGTGGAACTACAAGGGGATGGATCCAGTCTGTGGGTGTATCACCT
>JAUCBJ010003351.1:0-38391 GCA_032718475.1 Nemertoderma westbladi | reverse complement strand
AAACGCTATTCTATAAAGATCAAAAAAGAAACCTGCGTTTGTTCAGATAAACGTAAGTTATAACAGTAAGTCCAATCGATAAACGAATTGGCCTTATCTCAGTTCGATTGGGAAACCTCGAATCTCAAAGAAGATATCAAGCTTAGAAAACCCTATTCTCTGCGAGAGTTTTGGACGAACGTATCCCATGACAAGCGGAGGAAAATCAGCTCGAGGAGAAGCATATCGAAATGGACGAGACACCGACCGTAAACCCAAACCTTCTAATGCAATCATATTGCACCCTTCACCCAGGAGTTATGGCCCTCCTAGTAAAGTGGCTTCCCCCAAAGAGAAAATGACTCTTGCTAGCTTTAAAAAACTGCGTAAACGCCGTCCGCGCAAGAAAGACTAACTGTTTAGAGTATTTATGTATATTAGAAATTGTGATTTTGTATATTTTATAGACTTAAATCCCATTTTCTGGGAGCGGTGTAAAAGCTTTTGTGGGATAACTGATTCGTTTGCCTTGCTAACCAGTTCCCCCCCAGTCGCTGAATACTCTAAAAGGGGATCTATAACTCGAATAGCGCAAGCTACCGGCTTATTGGCTGATTTGCTGTACGCAGGTATCTGGGCTCTGTTTAATCGGCCAACCAGCCTAAGAAGGTTGCGTCATAGCCCTGTTTTGTATCTCCCAATAGAATTTGAGTTAGCCTTGATTTTGACCTATCACAGAGCTACTGAACTGAATTTTCCTATCTCACTGCTCTTTCTCTGTGTTGAACGGGAGCTTCGTGGAATAAGGGTAGTTGGTATCCTCGTATAGAGAGTAGTCACGAGTTTTTCAAAGCCACGAAAGAACGGCTTTGTTGTAGTGTTTTGTGCTTTTCTGCTTTTTAGCCCAACACTAGTAGGTTTAATTATAAGGACATATATCCTTTAACTCTGTGAATATCACTCTGCAATTTCGTAGTCACGATCACGGCGTGACTCGGCTCAATCAATACTGTATACTGCTATTTGTTGTCGGTTATTCATTATATTTGTTGATGAATTATTATATTGGAATAACGAGAAATAACCCCGAAAACCCAATATTCTTGATATACCGAAGGTAAGAGAGAAAGGTTACCTATAACGATTGTGACTTATGTTAAAGTGGTTTGAAGTGAATCTAATGTTATTTGATAGACCCTACATGAGTCAGTCTGTGTTCCTTTTATATGTGACTAAAATCAGTGAAGATTGGCAGATTAGTGTGCAGTATTGTGCAGCATTGTGTATGAGTGATTCTGTTAAAGAAGCAATTCCTAAAGAATGCGCCATATATGTGAATTATAATTAAGCCATATCGTTGTGAGTAGTTTAAGTCATAACTCTGTTTATATAGATAAAGCGCCACGTCCTAAAGGAACTGTTAATATTCCCCGAAGGTGAATAATATTGTCAGAGATTATATAATACTGTCAGTCGAATAATACATTAGGCTTACATAGCAATAAAATTAAGCCGTCGAACCCAATCTCCCGGGTATATCCAGCGGGTGAATGATCGCGCACAGATTGGTTTCGACTAGTGTAGTGAATCAAATATTTGTCATAGGCTAAAAGGCGATTTAATATCTAGAAGACATCCTAATTTGGCGGGTTAAACTGCCAAAGGTCTGAAAGCGCGAACAGGTTTCTCGCGATATTGCTTGCAAGTTAAGTCTGTTTCGAACTGATGGTTTCACTAGACATTGCTTGCAAGTTATCTCTGTTTCCAACTGTAGGTTTCTCGCGACATTGCTTGCAAGTTACGTCTGTTTCGAACTGTAGGTTTCTCGCGACATTGCTTGCAAGTTATGTCTGTTTCGAACTGATCGTTTCACTAGACATTGCTTGCAAATTTAGTCTGTTTCGAACTTAAGTTTTCACGAAACATTGCTTGCAGGTTTTGTCTGTTTCCAACTGTAAGTAGGTTTCTGGAGTACTTGCCTGCAAGTTATGTCTGTTTCGAACTGAAGGTTTCTGGAGTCATTGCATATGTTGTTGCATGTTGGTTTTAAAATATAAATCCAAGCAGATCTGTATCTAATGTACATTACGTAGGATTATCCTACTGTAGAATGAATGGGCGCATGGCAGATACTATAGCGCAAGGCTAAACATTGGTATGGCGGCGACATGTAGGCTTAGTCAATGAAAATGCAACACCAGGTGGCCAGTTGCACAACAGGGTCCTCTTACAATATCATAATAAATAATGACAACCAAGACAAACTCCTTATATAACCATGCAGCTAACATTACAATAACAATTTATGATATATGCAATAAGCATAGTTAATAACAGAGTTTAATTACAAGCATAGTTTATATAACAAATTTAATTTTCAAAAGAAAAAACTTTAAATATTAAAAAAAAATTATATCTGAAAGTTTTAATGATTCGCTATTTTCACTGATTACTGATTCCTAATATATTTAACCCGCAGTATTTGAAAATACAAGATAAGAATATATTATATATTACTGTAATGGGTGGAGAAAGTGACGGGTTTAAGATATTGAGCGGCGTAATTATTCTGGTGTTAGTGTCGGTGACGAACGGACAGGAATGTCGCAACCAGACTGAATGTATCCAGAATGAGGACGATATAATCCCAAGGATTAAATGCTGCACGGATATTCGTGAGTGTTGTACCGAGTATCAGTACAACTACGTTAACGGTACTAAAGCGATCGATCCAGCCACTGCAAATGCTATCAGTTTGGTGATTGTAATTGTCGCCTTTACCGGTTTCACATTCAGTGCTGTCGCCATGGCGATTCACTGTTACCGACACCGAAACGATAAACCCAATGTGGTTGCCGTGGGTTACGAAGATATAGAACGCGATTGTGAGTCCCTGATTGGTCAGTCGAAACGTCCGCCAACCTGGGTGCCAATGCCTTATCCACTGTTTATATAACTAATTCGACCACAGTCAGTATATTAAACTTGATATATGTAATTATAATAACTGAACATCAATGTCATGTTTATTATTCACTTAATTATTTATTTTAATGTTACGTGTTGGTGACTTTTTTTGCTTTTCGTTAATGTACACTTTACAGTTTAATTATCAATTTATTTTATATCTGTGAGAGTCGAGGCGGGGCGGGGTAGCTCAGTTGGTTGAGCGCCGGGCCTACAATCTATTGGTTGTAGGTTCAGCCCCGCCAGGGTCCACTCAGCCTTTCATCCGCTGGGGTCGATAAAATGAGTACCAGTTAAATAACTGGGAGCAAATCTTGGGATTGGAGTAGCGCCCACCCCTACCCTTGGGTAGCAGCTATCGAAAGGGGAGCCTTCGGGTCGCGTCCGGCTTCGCGGCCAACTGTTTGCTTGCTTGTGAGAGTCGAAGCTAAGCCCGAATGGCACAGAAGGCAGTATAATAACCCATTGGCCGCTCTTTTAGGACTGGAATGCGGTTACAAAATATCATTATTGTATTATCGGTGATTGAAAGAGACGGTCAAGTACATTCAAGTTGAGCATAAAGTAAAATTATCAGTGAACGTAACACCGGTGGCAACCTGAGGCGGGGATGCCGTCACACTCTCCGTACTATCCGTCAATATCTAGAGTGTCTTGCCTCGGGACACAACAGTGCGAATTGTCTACAGCCTTTGCTTAGATTTGAACCTGCGCCGGCAAACATTATTGTGGAAGCAGTTCACGCTCTATATCCTCGCTGTCACTGCGAATTGGGCGGTCGGTTGAGTGGCTGTGGATGACATTTGGGAGGCAATAAGGACGTCAATTCCAGACATAAAACATATCAGGTGGAGTTTCCAGGTCTGCGCTAGACTTCCAACCTGGACGTCAACTCCGACGAAAATTATTTATAAATCAAATATAATACGTAGAAAATATAGCAATGGGAACCGTCTAGCGCTAGTAACTCCACCTAATTTAAAAACAAACAAATTATTCGGCTCTTCGTAATCTGTAAGAAACTCTCTCGCTTGTTTAATTACGGGAATTATGTAAATCATCCAATAGCGAACCCGTATCGATCTCAACCAATAGCGAACCCGTATCGATCTCAACCAATAGCGAACCCGTATCGATCTCAACCAATAGCGAACCCGTATCGATCTCATCCAATAGCGAACCCGTATCGATCTCAACCAATAGCGAACCCGTATCGATCTCAACCAATAGCGAACCCGTATCGATCTCAACCAATAGCGAACCCGTATCGATCTCAACCAATAGCGAACCCGTATCGATCTCAACCAATAGCGAACCCGTATCGATCTCAACCAATAGCGAACCCGTATCGATATCATCCAATAGCGAACCCGTATCGACCAAAATGTTTCAAATATGATTTCAGGTCAGGTCAGGTATTCTAGGTCATTGATCAAGAAAACTTGCCACCTCCATGCAGCATAAAGGAGGTGCCACCTGTAGCTGCATAGACCCTCTTACTAGGGCAAATCTGGTCCTGTAACTAGGACCCCCTTCGTTCTGGGATAAGGATGCCCTTGGTCCTGGATTAAGGACCCATATACTTGGCTGCAGGGGTATATGGCCTGGCTAGGCAGATGGTGATCTACCAATGGCTGGTCAGGAGTAGAGTGTTCTCATGTCTACTCTTAGTGCACTTCACTGCGACCTGCACCTGGCAGCAGGGGTACAGTGCATGACCCAGCAGATAAGCTGCACAGCCAATGGTGGATCATGTGCGCGAGAGTAGATATGGGTGATGGGCCTCATATCTGACTCCACTGCGACACCCACCCTGTGGAATGGCAAACCAGGGTGTGGTATTTGCCCCGAGAGCTGACTCAGCAAAAAAGCACCCCCCAACCCCCACTATGGATTACACCACTACGGGAGTCCATGCTGAGCTCTAACTGCTGAGGACACCAAATCTCTGGATGGCACATTAACAAGAATGCTACGCCGGGTTCATTGTGTCAAGTACAATGCACACATCTCCAACCAGACACTATATAACATTGGTGGTGTCTCATTGGTTCCCCCAAGCTTGACACTAGAACAAAATCGCCTCCGCTTTGCAGGACATTGCTTTCGCCGTGAGGACCAGCCAGTGCATAATCTTGTACTTTGGCAGCCTCATGGAGTGAATAAGCATGGTGGACAGCCCATGACTTTCTTGAGACGCATCTTAAAGGACACTGGACTTAAAGATGCGGATGATCTAGCAAATGTCATGGGTGATAGGGAGTTGTGGCGGTGAAATTTTGTTGACAAGCCGGCATAGCATTCTTAAAAATGCAGCTGCAATGCAGCATGCCGATCCTAGTAGTAGTATGGATTACATTAGTAATGCGGAGGTCCAGCCACTAGAGGCCAGTGGAATGACTGGACACAATCGGCCTCACAGGCGTCAGTTATCTCCTGACCGACTGCCTGTCTCACCCCCTACTGGAGAGAGAGCGGCAAACAATTATTTGAGTCCCTTTCCTGATGACCTTTCTGGCCCAAACCCTGGGTCACCAGGGAGGCCAGGTAGTAAGGGGGAGAGGGATTCTGGAGTTGGAGGCTACTCTCATGTTCCACCCCGACCAACAAAGCCATTGGTGAATCTGAGGCAAGTCACTAGACTAGCCTCAGTAAACACCCTAACACTCGGGTCCCCAATGCGACAAGGTGAGCTGACTGCCTTGGCAGATAAGCTTTCTCTTAGTGCAGTGGGTGTTCAAGAGCACCGAATGCAGACTGGACAGACTGATGAGGTTCTGATTAAGGACATGGGGGCGGTTGGCGACTCGCCCTCGCTTCAGCAGATGATAGTGGCAATGGTGGAATTGGTCTATTGATGAATCCAACTGCACATGCAGCATTGGACAAAATAGACCAAATTTCTAACCGCATCATCCGTTGCCACTTCTCATGTTCTGGAAGACTGGCTAAGAAGTTTCCTAAGGTGGTTCTGATTGTGTGCTACTCTCCAACTAGTGTTGCCCCTGTAGAGGAGGTGGAAAATTTCTACCAGAAGCTACAAGCAGCTACTGATGGCGTGGATCAGCATGCATTCTTACCATTACTGGGAGACTTTAATGCAAGTCTGCATCAATCACCTACATCGCCCTGGGTCTATAGCAATAGTGTTAACCGAAATTCTGTCCATCTTCAGGATTTTATCTCTGGAAATGGATTGTTTTCGGCTGGAACCCAGTTCAAGAAGCGAACTGGAAAGCTATGGACTCATAGTGTACCCAGTGGTCACAAGTCCCAGATAGACCATATCCTGTTTCGTAGGAAATGCAGGAGCTCTATACAAGACTGTAATGCTTTTACACTACGACCCTTCTCCAGTGATCACCGCCTTATTGTGGCCAAGGTAAGACTTAGTCTGCGTGCCAGCAGAACAACGAAATCTGCCTTGCCGCGGCATGACTGGTCCTCTCTGTTGCAACAGCCAAGTGTGAGATCCAGCTTCACACTACAGCTGGGCAACAGGTATGAGGCTCTTGCCCCTGAGGCGGCAGATCACTGTGAGGGCTATACTGCCTTCACAGAGGCAGTTAAGTTAGCAGCTGCAGAAACAGTTCCTGTATACCCTCGAAACAGGAAACGGGCCCCCTGGACTGACAACAAAATTCAAAAGTGCCGAAATGACCTATACAAGGTGCAGAAAGAGTCCCGACTCAAACAGACTACAGTGGCCAAGAATGCAGTTAAGGCTGCATCTAGGTCCCTGAACAGGCAGTACTCTGTTAATTTACAGGAGCTAATAAACCAACAGGTTGATGCCATCAATGATACTGACGACAGCAGGCAATCATCCCAGGCATGGAGATCGATCAACTTGCTTGCTGGTCGAAAAAGCCAACCAACCACCAAGGTTAAGGCTGAATCACCAGCCGATCGCCTCAATGGTTGGAAGGCCCACTTTGAAAAGCTCCTCAATAATGATAGGGTATTGCCTGACAACTTTATAGAAGTAAAAGTGTCTGAGTCTGTACTCCCAGATATTCCCATTGGTGATATCTCCTTTGCAGAAGTGAAGGCTGCTGCAAAGAGCATTAAGACCAATTGTGCCAGTGGAATAGATGGTGTTCCCCCTGAGGTCTTTAAAATACCTGAGTGTTTAAAGCTCATCTATCCCATCATAGTAGACATGAACCGTACAACAAGAGTCCCACAAGAAATGAAAACAAATAAGTTGGTGCCAGTTCCCAAGAAGGGGGGCAACCTAACACTCTATGGTTCTTTTCGGGGAATCTCATTGATCTCGATTGCTGCAAAGCTATACAATAGAATTCTATTAAATCGCATCAGGGATCCCATTGAGAGACTGCTCCGAGGAAATCAGAATGGGTTCCGTAAAGGTCGTGGAACCATGGAGCCCATTTTGGCACTTAGAAGGATAATTGAAGAGTTATCAAAAAAGAAAGACAGGCATCTGGCTGTTATCTTTGTTGACTTCTTCAAGGCCTTTGATTCAGTCTCTCGCTCACGTATGTTCAGCATACTTTCATTATATGGGATTCCTGATGAAATTATTGCAGCAATCAGATCAGTATACGATGGTTCGACAACATTTGTGTCTACTGTTGACGGTGACACAGAACCATTTGAAGTTTTATGGGGCGTCATCCAGGGAGACACACTTGCACCATTCTTGTTCATAATTGTTGTTGACTATGTTCTACGCATGTCCTTAGATCATCATAATGGTGATGGGGTGATGATAACTCCACCTACTGGCTCCAGAAGTCGAGGAAATCCTGCCAAGTACCTAACTGATCTAGACTTTGCTGATGACTTAGGAGTACTCTCAGAATCACTAGAGGGAGCCCAACGGCTCCTCAGCTCATTAGAACATGCTGCTTCTAGTGTTGGTCTTTTTATTAACTCCAGAAAGACCAAAATTTTGACAGTTAACTTTGAAAGTCCTCAGCAAGTCTCTGATCGGATGAGCATAAGCTCAAAAGATGGTATGCTTGAGCATGTGGATGACTTCTGTTACCTGGGATCATGGATCCGGAAGTTAGGTGAGGACCTTCGAATACGTAAGGGAAAGGCATGGGCAGCCTTGAATAGGCTTTCCAGGATTTGGAAGTCACCGAGAATTAATCGGAAACTTAAGGTCCGGTTATTTAGAGCAGCAGTAGTTCCAGTACTCCTCTATGGGAGTCCATGCTGGTCTCTAACTGCTGAGGACACCAAATCTCTGGACGGCACATTCACAAGAATGCTACGCCGGGTTCATTGTGTCAAGTTCAATGCACACATCTCCAACCAGACACTATATAACATTGGAGGTGTCTCATTGGTTCCCCCAAGCTTGACACAAGAACAAAATCACCTCCGCTTTGCAGGACATTGCTCGGACCGCTTCCATTGGATAGAGCTCGAGCTTCCCGACCATATCTCTTGTACATGTTGTTTTATTACATTAATTATTTTATTATTCGCAGTCGATACAAATAGAATGAGGAAATCAAACAGAAATAAAACATTCTGATAACAAGTTCACAGATATGCCGATGTGAATAATGTACATAATGTGTGATGACAAACTCAGAATGCTGGCGCCATGTCGGCAAATATTATACAGAGATAAACAGAAAGTTGAAAGATAAAAAGTTCTTAGAATTGAGATAAACAGGTCTGGGGGAGGAGTAGACCTTACTTACTTATAATGGTAAACTTCAATAATATTGTAATTATTTGTTTTATTTACAAATTTTCTAAAGAAATATCTGTCACTCAACGGTGTGGAAATTTAGTGAACATAAAGTAAGTTGGTTGTTTACTTATAATTATTCAATTAAATTATTAATTTTCAAATAATTACAGTAGACCTTCATTATGAAAACTTCTGCAGAAACACACTAGCAAGTGAATGTAAAGGTTGGGATAACTTTAGGATAACTTTATTTAAGGATAACTTTATAAAACCGTAACCTGTTTATATTGACTTTAGTTTATTGTTTTGGTTAGAATAATGTACCAAGCTCCTTTCCGGTAATTGCTCATTTAACTTGATACGAGATTTTAATTCTTCGGGATGGGATTTGCGATTTGCGATGAGGGGAGGGGGGGATTTAAAATCCCCCTTCCCTTGTTCCTTTTGACACTTTAGGGTTTAGGGGATTGACTTAGATAATTATTTTTAATTTCCAATAGGCCAACACATTTTGTTAACTATTGATTAGCTTCTTACTATACACTCTCTACATTTCTTTCTAGATATGACCACTGGATTTCCATCGAGTTCCATTGAATTAGGCGATAGAGATGGCAGAGTCCCCCGAAAGGAATCCAACAGTGGGGCCTATGGTACAACGGAGGACGGCACTGACTACATAGATCTCGGCAGCATTGGCACTGCCAGTGTCAATTACGATACTGTAACAGAGCAGGCCGATGAAAATTCCCAAAAGCGACTTTCGAACAACATTTCGAATAATCCACTTTTCTTCAACAATCCAACGTACCCGCAAGCTGGCTTTGAGAATAAGTACCACTCATCTTATCGTAGTTCCAGTGGTACAGGTACTAACCCCGCAGCAGGGAACCTCCACGATTCCATGTCGTATAGGAGTTCCAATGATCCAGCTGCCCATTCTACGTTGAAGTCGCAAAACGTTATTTACGGTTGGCAGACTGAACAAGAGGCGGGATTAAAGGAATCAATTGCCAGGCAACATAGAGAAGCTAATAACGTGTGGAAGTATTGGTTAATAGGTATAGGGGTAGGCATATCAGCTGTAATCATCGTTGGTATAATGGTGATAATTACTTTAATTCTATCTGAAAAGAGAGAATTGGTTGCAAAGATTTCCGAGCAAGAAACAGCTTTTAATGAGCAACTGGATAAGCAGATTAAAGAATACGGTGATAAATTGAATGAAAAAATGGACAACCAAATGAATAATTTGAGTATTCAGCTGAATAACCAGGTGACAATATTTAGTGAACAATTTAAGGAACAGGAAAAGTTTTTCGGCGACGAACTCGCATCCCAAATGAGGGATTTAATGGAAACCGCAGGGTTTCTGCGACCTGACAGGCTGTGTTCCCAGAGTCAGACAAACAACACCGTTCGAGTCTACAAAGTCCCTAACGCGAACGGATCAAATATGGATATCCGTTGCGATACAAGCGTCCCTGGGGGACCATGGGTTGTTATACAGAGACGGGTCGATGGATCGCAAGAGTTTTATCTTGGTTGGGAAAGTTATCTGTCCGGATTTGGGAACGTAAGTGGCGAATTCTGGTTGGGTTTAGAGAATATTTACCATCTGTGTAGAGGAGGGGTCACTCTGAGGATTGACCTTTGGTACAACGGCACCTACGGCTACGCGGAATATGAACACTTCCGATTGGGTAATTATTCCACTAATTACGTTTTGGAATTGTCCGGTTTCAGTGGCACTATCGGCGATTCGATTCTTTACGGTGGCCCAGAAGGCGACTATTATTTAGGGGGCCAGCCGTTTAGCACCAAAGACAATGATAATGACGTCTCTAGCGGTAACTGTGCAGAGTATTGGACAGGGGCGTGGTGGTACCGCGATTGCCAGAGGTCTAACCTAAACGGGGTTTACGGGCTCGGAAGTAATAAGGGTCCCAGGTGGTCGACCTTTACAGCCAAACTGCCGGCGGATAAGGTGGAAATGAAAGTTCGGGTATAAATGATGCTCCAATATAATTTTTGCTGCGACAGAACTCCGCCACAAAAAATATAAAACTACGTCATTTTTGACATTAAAAAATAAAAAATTAATTCATTAAAATCAACAATTAAACGTCTAAAAATGACGTTATTTTCTAAATTTTTTAAATTAATTTTTTGATGTCCAGAAATTACATATTTATTTTTGTAAAGGTGGTGGATTACTGCCACAGAATATTATGCTGTATGCATTACCGGTAGTACGTAGTTGTACAATAAATTATTACTTTGGTTTAATTTTTAGGGTAAGTTTAGATGGTCAGGCATGTTTAAAACTACCATCTAACCCTATCCTTTTCAGGACCTATTCAAATAAGTTTTGTTTATTTTCTGGCATTGTTGCTATAGTTAATATTATTTAAAATAATTTATTGTATCATAAAATGATGGTAACATTTCTTAACTCGGTTAGTACTAACAATGAATTACCATGTAACACATTATTATTTTAGATAGTTAGATCATATCACATTACAGCTGCACATTCAATACCGAAGTAATGTAGACATTATAGCTGTAGTTTTTACAATGTACCTGAAATGTCTTTAACTCTCTGTTGTCTTTGTTATTTTAAAATAAACAAACGTTTCTGAACAAACTTTTTTTTTATAAACAAACGATGTTGCTATATATTGTTACACAATAAAATCTTAAGAATTCTATCAACTCGCAACTCTACAACTCTGGGGATTAAATCTATGGGGATTACTTATTCTCCTAGGGAAATATATGCTTCGCTCGATTTCACGGCATACTCTGGTCAAAGGCCTCCCTACCGGTACTGACTGGGTTTATCTACACTCGACAATGTAGCATACAGACTACACAAACTTACACATTGTAATGTTGACACCCGTTTCTTTCACACGCTAAAAATATTAAAATGCAGATACTAACTTATATTAAATCATCGCCATCGGCCATTAAACACTTAATGGTTTATTCTCACGCTACAATAACAGGACGATATCACACTAATACGGACTTACTGCACTAAATTACTTTAGTAAGTATTTAGTTTTTTTCTTTGTTTAATATTTTAAGGAATGTAGTCATCATTTTTTCATTAATTTCTTTAAACAATTAAGAATTGATTAAATCAGGGTTTTGATCTTTTGGTTTTGGTTTACAGATGCGTTTGCTGAATGATATTACCAAAAATCTATTGGGCTGCTGTATATCTATCACAGAATATGGACGGGCTGGGATCTGCTGTAGTTCCATCAGATTTGAATATCGTTTATTGGTAGACTTCTTAATTTTTGGCACGTCAGATTGCGGCCCGAAAAAATACAAAAGAAACTTTATTTGAGTTATTTTGGCAAGATAAATATTTTATGTTGAGTGTATCTATTTGAGTTATTTTGGCAAGATAAATATTTTATGTTGAGTGTATCTATTTGAGTTATTTTGGCAAGATAAATATTTTATGTTGAGTGTATCTAACTATTAACCTAAGTAAGTAAGAAGAAATATTGTCGCTTGCCAATAACGCATTTGGGGCCGCTTATTCATCATATGTAATACATTAATTAGGTAGCAGAAACCTGAAAATGTATTTGCAGTAAATATATTATTTAATATATTAATATAATACCCATTACAAATAGTTTATCAGGTAAATTTACTTTATAGTATGTTGTGGGACAACATATAACTGAATAAATTATAAGAAAAACTTCAAAGGAGTAAAAATGGGTGGAGAAAGTGATGGGTTTAAGATATTGAGCGGCGTAATTATTCTGGTGTTAGTGTCGGTGACGAACGGACAGGAATGTCGCAACCAGACTGAATGTATCCAGAATGAGGACGATGTAATCCCAAGGATTAAATGCTGCACGGATATTCGTGAGTGTTGTACCGAGTATCAGTACAACTACGTGAATGACACAATAGCTATGGATCCTGAAACTGTGAAAACTATCAATATGGTCATATTAATAGTCGCTTCTACCTGTTTCTTATTCAGCATAGCTGTTATGTTGGTTTATTGCTACAAACATCGTAATGATAAGCCCAACGTGGTTGCCGTTGGTTACTCAGAATTAGCCATTGCTAGTGATTGTGACCCTCTAATTGGCCAACCGAAACGGCCCATACCTCGAATAGTGCCTATGGCTTACCCATTGTTTGTATGACAGACAGACTACCACTACAATGTCCTGAATTTTAATGTTTAATTAATTATTATTTAACTTTAATTAGTTGTCATTGACTATTTACTTGAGACTTTTATAAAAATTTACATTATAACGTTTTCGTCTCAAATTAATTGTCAACCTAACTTTAATAAAACTTTTATAAATGTTCCAGTAAACCAATAGTGTTTTATAAAACAAACCTGATATCGCTAAGATATCTTTGATAGTTTAGTATCCTGGCAACGAAGGCGCCACCCCTAAGTCCCAAGTTGTTGTATCCCAGGTTCAGAACCGTCAGTCTACTGGGGGTCTTTCCCATGGCCAATGAGAGGAGGTACAAATCGTGGTCAGTCAGACTACAGGACTCCAAATCCAATGATTGTACAACCGAATTGTTTTCCAATAGAAGACAGACTTCCTCAAACTGTGGAGAAATATTAGCCTGAGTTGTAACTTATTCCGTAAAAGTCATGCCGTTTAAAAACAGCCTCTGACTAAAGGAGTCTTCTTAAATCGAAGGCTATAGAAATTACCATTGTCTTTGCGATGCGACTGAGTTATACTGTTCTCATCACAATGAATAAAAAGTAAAACTTTATGTAAATGTATGATTTCAACACGATTGAATTTACCTCACGCTTATTATAGCACAGTATCGATTCTCACCAACGCTTATAGCACAGTATCGATTCTCACCAACGCTTATAGCACAGTATCGATTCTCACCAACGCTTATACAGTAGCACATAATTTAGTTCACTCCAAGATTATAGCACAGAATTTAATTCACTCCAAGATTATAGTACATAATTTAATTCACTTCAAGATTATAGTACATAATTTAATTCACTCCAAGATTATAGCACAGAATTTAATTCACTCCAAGATTATAGCACAGAATTTAATTCACTCCAAGATTATAGTACATAATTTAATTCACTTCAAGATTATAGTACATAATTTAATTCACTCCAAGATTATAGCACAGAATTTAATTCACTCCAAGATTATAGCACAGAATTTAATTCACTCCAAGATTATAGTACATAATTTAATTCACTTCAAGATTATAGTACATCATTTAATTCACTTCAAGATTATAGTGCATAATTTAATTCACTCCAAGATTATAGCACAGAATTTAATTCACTCCAAGATTATAGCACAGAATTTAATTCACTCCAAGATTATAGCACAGAATTTAATTCACTCCAAGATTATAGCACAGAATTTAATTCACTCCAAGATTATAGCACATAATTTAGTTCACTCCAAGATTATAGCACATAATTTAGTTCACTCCAAGATTATAGCACATAATTTAATTCACTCCAAGATTATAGCACAGAATTTAATTCACTCCAAGATTATAGCACAGAATTTAATTCACTCCAAGATTATAGTACATCATTTAATTCACTTCAAGATTATAGCACAGAATTTAATTCACTCCAAGATTATAGCACAGAATTTAATTCACTCCAAGATTATAGTACATAATTTAATTCACTTCAAGATTATAGCACAGAATTTAATTCACTCCAAGATTATAGCACAGATTTAATTCACTCCAAGATTATAGTACATAATTTAATTCACTTCAAGATTATAGTACATCATTTAATTCACTTCAAGATTATAGTACATAATTTAATTCACTTCAAGATTATAGTACATAATTTAATTCACTCCAAGATTATAGTACATAATTTAATTCACTTCAAGATTATAGTACATAATTTAATTCACTCCAAGATTATAGCACAGAATTTAATTCACTCCAAGATTATAGCACAGAATTTAATTCACTCCAAGATTATAGTACATAATTTAATTCACTTCAAGATTATAGTACATAATTTAATTCACTTCAAGATTATAGTACATAATTTAATTAACTCCAAGATTATAGCACAGAATTTAATTCACTCCAAGATTATAGCACAGAATTTAATTCACTCCAAGATTATAGTACATAATTTAATTCACTTCAAGATTATAGTACATCATTTAATTCACTTCAAGATTATAGTACATAATTTAATTCACTCCAAGATTATAGCACAGAATTTAATTCACTCCAAGATTATAGCACAGAATTTAATTCACTCCAAGATTATAGCACAGAATTTAATTCACTCCAAGATTATAGTACATAATTTAATTCACTCCAAGATTATAGCACAGAATTTAATTCACTCCAAGATTATAGCACAGAATTTAATTCACTCCATGATTATAGCACAGAATTTAATTCACTCCAAGATTATAGTACATAATTTAATTCACTTCAAGATTATAGTACATCATTTAATTCACTTCAAGATTATAGTACATAATTTAATTCACTCCAAGATTATAGCACAGAATTTAATTCACTCCAAGATTATAGCACAGAATTTAATTCACTCCAAGATTATAGCACAGAATTTAATTCACTCCAAGATTATAGCACAGAATTTAATTCACTTCAAGATTATAGTACATAATTTAATTCACTCCAAGATTATAGCACAGAATTTAATTCACTCCAAGATTATAGCACAGAATTTAATTCACTCCAAGATTATAGCACAGAATTTAATTCACTCCAAGATTATAGTACATAATTTAATTCACTCCAAGATTATAGCACAGAATTTAATTCACTCCAAGATTATAGCACAGAATTTAATTCACTCCAAGATTATAGCACAGAATTTAATTCACTCCAAGATTATAGTACATAATTTAATTCACTTCAAGATTATAGTACATCATTTAATTCACTTCAAGATTATAGTACATAATTTAATTCACTCCAAGATTATATATAGCACAGAATTTAATTCACTCCAAGATTATAGCACAGAATTTAATTCACTCCAAGATTATAGTACATAACTTAATTCACTTCAAGATTATAGTACATAATTTAATTCACTCCAAGATTATAGCACAGAATTTAATTCACTCCAAGATTATAGCACAGAATTTAATTCACTCCAAGATTATAGTACATAGTTTAATTCACTTCAAGATTATAGTACATCATTTAATTCACTTCAAGATTATAGTACATAATTTAATTCACTTCAAGATTATAGTACATAATTTAATTCACTCCAAGATTATAGTACATAATTTAATTCACTTCAAGATTATAGTACATAATTTAATTCACTCCAAGATTATAGCACAGAATTTAATTCACTCCAAGATTATAGCACAGAATTTAATTCACTCCAAGATTATAGTACATAATTTAATTCACTTCAAGATTATAGTACATCATTTAATTCACTTCAAGATTATAGTACATAATTTAATTCACTCCAAGATTATAGCACAGAATTTAATTCACTCCAAGATTATAGCACAGAATTTAATTCACTCCAAGATTATAGCACAGAATTTAATTCACTCCAAGATTATAGCACAGAATTTAATTCACTCCAAGATTATAGCACATAATTTAGTTCACTCCAAGATTATAGCACATAATTTAGTTCACTCCAAGATTATAGCACATGATTTAATTCACTCCAAGATTATAGCACAGAATTTAATTCACTCCAAGATTATAGCACAGAATTTAATTCACTCCAAGATTATAGTACATAATTTAATTCACTTCAAGATTATAGTATATAATTTAATTCACTCCAAGATTATAGCACAGAATTTAATTCACTCCAAGATTATAGCACAGAATTTAATTCACTCCAAGATTATAGTACATAATTTAATTCACTTCAAGATTATAGTACGTAATTTAATTCACTCCAAGATTATAGCACAGAATTTAATTCACTCCAAGATTATAGCACAGAATTTAATTCACTCCAAGATTATAGTACATAATTTAATTCACTTCAAGATTATAGTACATAATTTAATTCACTTCAAGATTATTGTACATAATTTAATTCACTTCAAGATTATAGTACATAATTTAATTCACTCCAAGATTATAGTACATAATTTAATTCACTTCAAGATTATAGTACATAATTTAATTCACTCCAAGATTATAGCACAGAATTTAATTCACTCCAAGATTATAGCACAGAATTTAATTCACTCCAAGATTATAGTACATAATTTAATTCACTTCAAGATTATAGTACATCATTTAATTCACTTCAAGATTATAGTACATAATTTAATTCACTCCAAGATTATAGCACAGAATTTAATTCACTCCAAGATTATAGCACAGAATTTAATTCACTCCAAGATTATAGCACAGAATTTAATTCACTCCAAGATTATAGTACATAATTTAATTCACTTCAAGATTATAGCACAGAATTTAATTCACTCCAAGATTATAGCACAGAATTTAATTCACTCCAAGATTATAGCACAGAATTTAATTCACTTCAAGATTATAGTACATAATTTAATTTGTAAAAGCTTCTGTGGGATATAACTGGCCCTTTTGCTTTGCAATCCAGTTTCCCCCCAGGCGCTGGAATACTCTAAAAAGCTATCTAACTATATATATATCCCCCTCGCCCGCAAGGTACCGTTATAGGTGTTTTAACGGACATAAACGTCATTCTTCTATATGTGTGCTTTGGCGGACATGGTAAGGCAAAAAACCCGCAATGCACCAAATACCCTGGCACAGCTTAGCCTTGATGATTCAGCTTACGACATCTAACAGCTGGTTGCTGACATGGAAACGGCCATTGGACACATGGTTCTTTGTTTAGCTTAACAGCCAATCAGAGCGATTTTTTCTGTCGATGTGGAGATATTTTGGCAGATCGTGCTAGGAGTGTTCAGTCTTACTGTTTTTGTGTTACTGTTGTGTTGTTTCTATCTAGGCCAGGAACACCGGCTCTAGAGTCAATTCGTTTTCATACTTTAGAAGAAACATTACTAGGCTTAAATTATAGAGCGTATAACTGTTATCGGTGCAACTCCGTTCAGTCTTGCATTATCGGTTCAACATACATTATTATACTGCTATTTACTGTTGTCATATTTTGTATCAGTTGGTTGAATATTATTTGGAGAACATCTATAAAGAACCCAAATTTCCCAATTTTCTTGATACACTACAGGTTAGAGAGACGGGTTATATATAGCGATTGCGACTTATATTATTGTGGTTTGTAGTGAATTTAATGCTATTTGATAAGCACTACATAAGTTCGTTGCTGTTCTCTTTATATATGATAAAATTCATTGACGGTCGGCAAATTAGTGAGCAGTATTGTGTGTTACCGGTAGTGTGCCTGATTGTGACTGATAACTAAGCATTTCCTAAAGAATGCGCCTCATACGTGAATCATAAGCCTTACCGACTTGCCGTTGTGATTAGTATAAGTCATATCTCTGTTTACCTAGATAGAGCGCCACGTCCTAAAGGAACTGTTAATATTTCCCGAAAGTGAATAATATTAGTCAGAAATTATTTATTAACGATCAATCGAATAATACAGTAAGCTTACACTGCAATAATAATCTAAGCCCTCAGAATCCAGTCTCCCGGGTATATCCAGCGGGTGAATGGGCGCGCACTAGGCTGGCTTCTGCTAATGTTGTGTTTATTGGTATTAAATATTTGTCAACTTCTAAAGTCTATTTATAAACCAAAAGACATATAAATTTTGGCAGGTTAAACTGCTAAAGGTCTTCAAAAGCGCGTACATAATTCACTCCAAGATTATAGCACAGAATTTAATTCACTCCAAGATTATAGCACAGAATTTAATTCACTCCAAGATTATAGCACAGAATTTAATTCACTCCAAGATTATAGCACAGAATTTAATTCACTTCAAGATTATAGTACATAATTTAATTCACTCCAAGATTATAGCACAGAATTTAATTCACTCCAAGATTATAGCACAGAATTTAATTCACTCCAAGATTATAGCACATAATTTAATTCACTCCAAGATTATAGTACATAATTTAATTCACTCCAAGATTATAGCACAGAATTTAATTCACTCCAAGATTATAGCACAGAATTTAATTCACTCCAAGATTATAGCACAGAATTTAATTCACTCCAAGATTATAGTACATAATTTAATTCACTTCAAGATTATAGTACATCATTTAATTCACTTCAAGATTATAGTACATAATTTAATTCACTCCAAGATTATAGCACAGAATTTAATTCACTCCAAGATTATAGTACAGAATTTAATTCACTCCAAGATTATAGCACAGAATTTAATTAACTCCAAGATTATAGCACAGAATTTAATTCACTCCAAGATTATAGCACATAATTCAGTTCACTCCAAGATTATAGCACATAATTTAGTTCACTCCAAGATTATAGCAAATAATTTAATTCACTCCAAGATTATAGCACAGAATTTAATTCACTCCAAGATTATAGCACAGAATTTAATTCACTCCAAGATTATAGTACATAATTTAATTCACTTCAAGATTATAGTACATAATTTAATTCACTCCAAGATTGTAGCACAGAATTTAATTCACTCCAAGATTATAGCACAGAATTTAATTCACTCCAAGATTATAGTACATAATTTAATTCACTTCAAGATTATAGTACATAATTTAATTCACTCCAAGATTATAGCACAGAATTTAATTCACTCCAAGATTATAGCACAGAATTTAATTCACTCCAAGATTATAGTACATAATTTAATTCACTTCAAGATTATAGTACATCATTTAATTCACTTCAAGATTATAGTACATAATTTAATTCACTTCAAGATTATAGTACATAATTTAATTCACTCCAAGATTATAGTACATAATTTAATTCACTTCAAGATTATAGTACATAATTTAATTCACTCCAAGATTATAGCACAGAATTTAATTCACTCCAAGATTATAGCACATAATTTAATTCACTCCAAGATTATAGTACATAATTTAATTCACTTCAAGATTATAGTACATAATTTAATTTACTTCAAGATTATAGTACATAATTTAATTCACTCCAAGATTATAGCACATAATTTAATTCACTCCAAGATTATAGCACAGAATTTAATTCACTCCAAGATTATAGTACATAATTTAATTCACTTCAAGATAATAGTACATCATTTAATTCACTTCAAGATTATAGTACATAATTTAATTCACTCCAAGATTATAGCACAGAATTTAATTCACTCCAAGATTATAGCACAGAATTTAATTCACTCCAAGATTATAGCACATAATTTAATTCACTCCAAGATTATAGTACATAATTTAATTCACTCCAAGATTATAGCACAGAATTTAATTCACTCCAAGATTATAGCACATAATTTAATTCACTCCAAGATTATAGCACAGAATTTAATTCACTCCAAGATTATAGTACATAATTTAATTCACTTCAAGATTATAGTACATCATTTAATTCACTTCAAGATTATAGTACATAATTTAATTCACTCCAAGATTATATATAGCACAGAATTTAATTCACTCCAAGATTATAGCACAGAATTTAATTCACTCCAAGATTATAGTACATAATTTAATTCACTTCAAGATTATAGTACATAATTTAATTCACTCCAAGATTATAGTACATAATTTAATTCACTCCAAGATTATAGCACAGAATTTAATTCACTCCAAGATTATAGTACATAATTTAATTCACTTCAAGATTATAGTACATAATTTAATTCACTTCATGATTATAGTACATAATTTAATTCACTTCAAGATTATAGTACATAATTTAATTCACTTCAAGATTATAGTACATAATTTAATTCACTCCAAGATTATAGTACATAATTTAATTCACTTCAAGATTATAGTACATCATTTAATTCACTCCAAGATTATAGCACAGAATTTAATTCACTCCAAGATTATAGCACAGAATTTAATTCACTCCAAGATTATAGTACATAATTTAATTCACTTCAAGATTATAGTACATAATTTAATTCACTTCAAGATTATAGTACATAATTTAATTCACTCCAAGATTATAGCACAGAATTTAATTCACTCCAAGATTATAGTACATAATTTAATTCACTTCAAGATTATAGTACATAATTTAATTCACTCCAAGATTATAGCACATAATTTAATTCACTCCAAGATTATAGCACAGAATTTAATTCACTCCAAGATTATAGTACAGAATTTAATTCACTCCAAGATTATAGTACATAATTTAATTCACTTCAAGATTATAGTACATAATTTAATTCACTCCAAGATTATAGCACAGAATTTACTTCACTCCAAGATTATAGTACATAATTTAATTCACTTCAAGATTATAGTACATCATTTAATTCACTTCAAGATTATAGTACATAATTTAATTCACTCCAAGATTATAGCACAGAATTTAATTCACTCCAAGATTATAGCACAGAATTTAATTCACTCCAAGATTATAGCACAGAATTTAATTCACTCCAAGATTATAGCACAGAATTTAATTCACTCCAAGATTATAGCACATAATTTAGTTCACTCCAAGATTATAGCACATAATTTAGTTCACTCCAAGATTATAGCACATAATTTAATTCACTCCAAGATTATAGCACAGAATTTAATTCACTCCAAGATTTTAGCACAGAATTTAATTCACTCCAAGATTATAGTACATAATTTAATTTACTTCAAGATTATAGTACATAATTTAATTCACTCCAAGATTATAGCACATAATTTAGTTCACTCCAAGATTATAGCACATAATTTAGTTCACTCCAAGATTATAGCACATAATTTAATTCACTCCAAGATTATAGCACAGAATTTAATTCACTCCAAGATTATAGCACAGAATTTAATTCACTCCAAGATTATAGTACATAATTTAATTCACTTCAAGATTATAGTACATAATTTAATTCACTCCAAGATTATAGCATAGAATTTAATTCACTCCAAGCTTATAGCACAGAATTTAATTCACTCCAAGATTATAGTACATAATTTAATTCACTTCAAGATTATAGTACATAATTTAATTCACTTCAAGATTATAGCACAGAATTTAATTCACTCCAAGATTATAGCACAGAATTTAATTCACTCCAAGATTATAGCACAGAATTTAATTCACTCCAAGATTATAGTACATAATTTAATTCACTTCAAGATTATAGTACATAATTTAATTCACTTCAAGATTATAGTACATAATTTAATTCACTCCAAGATTATAGCACAGAATTTAATTCACTCCAAGATTATGGCACAGAATTTAATTCACTCCAAGATTATAGTACATAATTTAATTCACTTCAAGATTATAGTACATCATTTAATTCACTTCAAGATTATAGTACATAATTTAATTCACTCCAAGATTATAGCACAGAATTTAATTCACTCCAAGATTATAGCACAGAATTTAATTCACTCCAAGATTATAGCACAGAATTTAATTCACTCCAAGATTATAGCACAGAATTTAATTCACTCCAAGATTATAGTACATAATTTAATTCACTCCAAGATTATAGCACAGAATTTAATTCACTCCAAGATTATAGCACAGAATTTAATTCACTCCAAGATTATAGCACAGAATTTAATTCACTCCAAGATTATAGTACATAATTTAATTCACTTCAAGATTATAGTACATCATTTAATTCACTTCAAGATTATAGTACATAATTTAATTCACTCCAAGATTATAGCACAGAATTTAATTCACTCCAAGATTATAGCACAAAATTTAATTCACTCCAAGATTATAGCACAGAATTTAATTCACTCCAAGATTATAGCACAGAATTTAATTCACTCCAAGATTATAGCACAGTATTTAATTCACTCCAAGATTATAGCACATAATTCAGTTCACTCCAAGATTATAGCACATAATTTAGTTCACTCCAAGATTATAGCACATAATTTAATTCACTCCAAGATTATAGCACAGAATTTAATTCACTCCAAGATTATAGCACAGAATTTAATTCACTCCAAGATTATAGTACATAATTTAATTCACTTCAAGATTATAGTACATAATTTAATTCACTCCAAGATTGTAGCACAGAATTTAATTCACTCCAAGATTATAGCACAGAATTTAATTCACTTCAAGATTATAGTACATAATTTAATTCACTCCAAGATTGTAGCACAGAATTTAATTCACTCCAAGATTATAGTACATAATTTAATTCACTTCAAGATTATAGTACATAATTTAATTCACTCCTAGATTGTAGCACAGAATTTAATTCACTCCAAGATTATAGCACAGAATTTAATTCACTCCAAGATTATAGTACATAATTTAATTCACTTCAAGATTATAGTACATAATTTAATTCACTCCAAGATTGTAGCACAGAATTTAATTCACTCCAAGATTATAGTACATAATTTAATTCACTTCAAGATTATAGTACATAATTTAATTCACTCCAAGATTATAGCACATAATTTAGTTCACTCCAAGATTATAGCACATAATTTAATTCACTCCAAGATTATAGCACAGAATTTAATTCACTCCAAGATTATAGCACAGAATTTAATTCACTCCAAGATTATAGTACATAATTTAATTCACTTCAAGATTATAGTACATAATTTAATTCACTCCAAGATTGTAGCACAGAATTTAATTCACTCCAAGATTATAGCACAGAATTTAATTCACTCCAAGATTATAGTACATAATTTAATTCACTTCAAGATTATAGTACATAATTTAATTCACTCCAAGATTATAGCACATAATTTAGTTCACTCCAAGATTATAGCACAGAATTTAATTCACTCCAAGATTATAGCACAGAATTTAATTCACTCCAAGATTATAGTACATAATTTAATTCACTTCAAGATTATAGTACATCATTTAATTAACTTCAAGATTATAGTACATAATTTAATTCACTTCAAGATTATAGTACATAATTTAATTCACTCCAAGATTATGGTACATAATTTAATTCACTTCAAGATTATAGTACATAATTTAATTCACTCCAAAATTATAGCACAGAATTTAATTAACTCCAAGATTATAGCACAGAATTTAATTCACTCCAAGATTATAGTACATAATTTAATTCACTTCAAGATTATAGTACATAATTTAATTCACTTCAAGATTATAGTACATAATTTAATTCACTCCAAGATTATATCACAGAATTTAATTCACTCCAAGATTATAGCACAGAATTTAATTCACTCCAAGATTATAGTACATAATTTAATTCACTTCAAGATTATAGTACATCATTTAATTCACTTCAAGATTATAGTACATAATTTAATTCACTCCAAGATTATAGTACATAATTTAATTCACTTCAAGATTATAGTACATAATTTAATTCACTCCAAGATTATAGCACAGAATTTAATTAACTCCAAGATTATAGCACAGAATTTAATTCACTCCAAGATTATAGTACATAATTTAATTCACTTCAAGATTATAGTACATAATTTAATTCACTTCAAGATTATAGTACATAATTTAATTCACTCCAAGATTATAGCACAGAATTTAATTCACTCCAAGATTATAGCACAGAATTTAATTCACTCCAAGATTATAGTACATAATTTAATTCACTTCAAGATTATAGTACATCATTTAATTCACTTCAAGATTAAAGTACATAATTTAATTCACTCCAAGATTATAGCACAGAATTTAATTCACTCCAAGATTATAGCACAGAATTTAATTCACTCCAAGATTATAGCACAGAATTTAATTCACTCCAAGATTATAGTACATAATTTAATTCACTCCAAGATTATAGCACAGAATTTAATTCACTCCAAGATTATAGCACAGAATTTAATTCACTCCAAGATTATAGCACATAATTTAATTCACTTCAAGATTATAGTACATAATTTAATTCACTCCAAGATTATAGCACAGAACTTAATTCACTCCAAGATTATAGTACATAATTTAATTCACTTCAAGATTATAGTACATAATTTAATTCACTCCAAGATTATAGCACAGAATTTAATTCACTCCAAGATTATAGCACAGAATTTAATTCACTCCAAGATTATAGTACATAATTTAATTCACTTCAAGATTATAGTACATAATTTAATTCACTCCAAGATTATAGCACAGAATTTAATTCACTCCAAGATTATAGCACAGAATTTAATTCACTCCAAGATTATAGTACATAATTTAATTAACTTCAAGATTATAGTACATCATTTAATTCACTTCAAGATTATAGTACATAATTTAATTCACTCCAAGATTATAGCACAGAATTTAATTCACTCCAAGATTATAGCACAGAATTTAATTCACTCCAAGATTATAGCACAGAATTTAATTCACTCCAAGATTATAGCACAGAATTTAATTCACTCCAAGATTATAGCACATAATTTAGTTCACTCCAAGATTATAGCACATAATTTAGTTCACTCCAAGATTATAGCACATAATTTAATTCACTCCAAGATTATAGCACAGAATTTAATTCACTCCAAGATTATAGCACAGAATTTAATTCACTCCAAGATTATAGTACATAATTTAATTCACTTCAAGATTATAGTACATAATTTAATTCACTCCAAGATTATAGCACAGAATTTAATTCACTCCAAGATTATAGTACATAATTTAATTCACTCCAAGATTATAGCACAGAATTTAATTCACTCCAAGATTATAGTACATAATTTAATTCACTCCAAGATTATAGCACAGAATTTAATTCACTCCAAGATTATAGCACAGAATTTAATTCACTCCAAGACTATAGCACAGAATTTAATTCACTCACCATTATAGCGCAGTATCGTTCAATATATTTTTGTACTTATTTTATCTTTCAAATCGTCTAATTAACCAACATGTAAATAATAGTTTAATGTTACAGTAATACTTAATACACACATGTTCACGTGGTAAGGATATACACATATGATCACGTGGTAAGGTTATACACACATGTTCACGTGGTAAGGTTATACACACATGTTCACGTGGTAAGGTTATACACAAATGTTCACGTGGTAAGGTTATACACACATGTTCATGCGGTAAGGTTATACACACATTTTCACGTGGTAAGGTTATACACAACACATGTTCACCCCGTATAAGTTTATTCACACATGTTCACGTGGTAAGGTTATACACACACGTTCACCTAGTAAGATTATTCACACATGTTCACATAGTAAGATTATTCACACATGTTCACCTAGTAAGATTATTCACACATGTTCACCTAGTTAGGTTTCATACATGTTCACGTGGTAAGGTTATACACACACGTTCACCTAGTAGATTATTCACACATGTTCACCTAGTAAGATTATTCACACATGTTCACCTAGTAAGATTATTCACACATGTTCACCTAGTAAGATCATTCACACATGTTCACCTAGTAAGGTTTCATACATGTTCACGTGGTAAGGTTATACACACACGTTCCCCTCTAGTAAGGTTTCATACATGTTCACGTGGTCAGATAATAGTAAAAAAGGTTATACACACGAATACAAGTGATAAGAATTTCAGTTAAAAGTTAAATTCGATACCGGTACCTGATCATTTAGGAAGTTTGTTCCACAGAGGTTTACATTGCAGATATTAACAATAGAACTGGACGGACCAACTGGTCTCACTGTTTCTATATCATTCTTACAGTTAATAGCTTCATCCACATCTGGGATGATATTATTATCATTCTTCTCACGCATTGCTGTTTTATGATTCTTCTGATTATCAATGTTAGACGAATCGATAAGAACATCCCTCATAACTAATTCGTCAGCTTTGGCATCAACTTTGTTAATTTCTTCCCCACCACGGTTGGATTCGTCTCTGAAGTCGGATTTTCTTACTTTTATCAATCTGGGTGTTTTGAAACTTTCTTTCAGTTTGGTGCCATTATCATGCGAAGTTGATTTCCTTAGTTTAACCATTCTTCCATTTGGGTATTCTGCAAAAATTGTTTCAAGTTAAAAGAAACTTTCTAACCATTTTTTCCATTCACGGTTCTGTCTATTGTTAAGAAAAAACATAACTAAAAAATATTTAGATAGGCGTGCATTTTAGGGTGTAACCGCACTCTAGAAACAATCCCCCCATCCCCCTCTCTCATACTGGTTGACAGATCACCAACACTATCTATGCTTGTGTGTGTATATTACTATATATTGCTACATACATATTACTATATATATACTTATATTGTATATTGACTGGAATGTGTAATCAGGCCTACTTATTTTTTGCATCTACATGTCTTGATAACTCCTGTAGTAGCAGTAACCAGAAAATCTGAAAGGTAGTTTCTGCAGGGTGATGCCTATCGGTGTTACAATGACTCATTAACAATAAGGGAATCATAGACTCTCGGGGGTTATATACTGTTAAAATATTCATATTAATATTTATACGTATGTTGTGCCGAGCTTAGGCTACAGCATGAAATCAAGTTAATTATATTTTGGTCGCTTCCATGAATGTAACACAAGAGCAAGTCCCGTCAAAGAGCCAGCCTCATTCCTCCAGGGAAATAGGAAGTGAAGTACTTTTAAAGGAAGTTTATATATAATAAATTTGAAGTTTGCAAAGAACATTGACGCCAGTTTTTCACACAGTTTGGTCATCGTCTCTGCACACTGCATCCAACTTAATATTTCGGCTCTGGATTTTTTTATGATAGTTTTAAACGTCGCAGCTTGCTGTTAAAACTCGACAAACATGCAGTATATACTGTACATGTATATACTGTGTATATACTATAACATGCATATACAGACAGGGAATTGTCACTGACAGACTAGGGGTGGTCCCTGATAGACTAGGGGTGGACATACACAGACTAGGGTTGGACACAGACAGACTAGGGGTGGACATAGACAGACTAGGGGTAGTCCCTGGCAGAATAGGGGTGGTCCCAGACAGACTGGGGTGGTCCCAAACAGACAAGGGCCACTAGGGGTGGACCCAGACAGACTAGGGTTGGACACAGACAGACTAGGGTTGGACACAGACAGACTAGGGGTGGTCCCAAACAGACTAGGGGTGGATACAGACAGACTAGGGGTGGACCCAGACAGACTGGGGTGGTCCCAAACAGACAAGGGCCACTAGGGGTGGACCCAGACAGAATAGGAGTGGTCCAAAACACACTAGGAGAGGACCAAGATAGAATATTGGTGGTGCCAAACAGACTACATGCATACATGCATATGGTCCCAAAGATACTAGGGGTGGTCCCAGACAGACTAGGTGTTCGCGCTTTTAGACCTTTTAACAGTTTAACCTGCTAATTTAAGTGTCTCCTGAATCGACATTTGCCCGTACTAATTGACATCAGCTGAAACCAGCCTAGCGCGGCGTATGACCCACAGGTGTGGGAGACTGGATTCAGTTCTAGAGCAGTTATTGCAGTAGGCTACTTTGTATTATTAGATTGATCACTACTATATAATCTCCGACAACTATATTTACTTTCGGGGAAATATTAACAGTTCCTTTGGGACGTGGCGCTTTAAGTATCAAACAGAGTTATGACTTACACTAATCACAACTAGTGGCAATAAGATATCGCAAATGGCGCATTCTTTGGGAATGCTTTATCTTCACAGTAATGCACACTGATTTGCCGACTGTCACTGATTTTGATCATATATAAGGAGGATTGCAACTCACGTACTTTGGGATTATGAAATAGCATTTATTTCACACAAAAACCACTATAATTTGAGCCACAATTGCTACTGATACACCCTTCTGCTTACCTCAGTAATTCAGAAAGTCAAGGGGGATTTTACGATTATCCATCAGTATTCTCCAAATATAACATCCATTAATATAAACAGCAATTAACAATAATATAAAACAGTATATTAGAAAACAGTGCGGTGAAATCAGTCAGTATGTATGTAATGCAGTGAAATACGTTGGTATGTATGAGTTACGATGTTTCGATGTTAATAGATTTGCGTTCTTATGACTCTAAGCCTCTGATGTTAGGGCGAAAGTCTGAAAGTCAGAATGTCCGAATGAATCCTGAATGAAATATGAATTCTCGGAAAACTGCCACATTGCGTCATCTCCCGTAGGCTGCTGTCAACAGAGAAAGGTAGATTGCTCAGTAATTGGCTAAATCTATGTCAACAAAGGCCGATTCCTCACACAAAGGAACAGCTGGTAGATTTCGTCATTCCAAATCTGGGTTTTTGACAGACACATAGTTGTACAATTCTAAGCCCTTTTAGAGTATTTAGCGCATTGCGCAAAATGACTTATTTTGTCCGCAAAAGCTTTTACACCGCTCCCAGAAAATGGGATTTAAGTCTATAATATATATAAAATCACAGTTTCTAATATATAAAAATACTATCAGTCCTTCTTTCGCGAATGGCGTTTACGAAGTTTTTTAAGACTGTTGAGAGTCTTCTTCTCTTTGGGGCGAGCCACTTTACTAGGTGGGCTATAACTCCTGGGGGAATGGTGCAATACAATTGCATCGGAAGGGTTAGGATTGCGGTCGGTGTATCCGCTGGTCGAGGTACCCAGTTGATCGATATTGATATCAGTGGATCGGGATTGGACATCCTTTAGGGCTCGTTTCAGGACGGCAGCTCGTACTGGTCCTTGATTGGTTGTCTGTACGACAGCGGTGGGTTGACCGTACATAGTGAGGAATTTTCTTGGTTTAATCGTCTTTTCTAATTCGCGTTCCCTGGCTTTGTATTCATATGGTCATCTATGAACTTCTTGTAACTCGGGATGTGCATTTATGAATAATTCACCATATTCAGGATCTTGGCGGATAAAGTTAATCAGGTTATAAGAATCCAAGCTATTGGGATTGATATTTCTCAGATATTTCCAAACGTATTTGGTTGAAACACTCTCACCTACACGTATCATCAGTTCATAACTAGGAGTGCGAGATTTTTGTTCAACTGAGGAAAAGAGATATGGGTGAAATGCATAAACTCCTTCATATGCACATCCTGGATAATATCGGTGGCGTGATTCGCAATGGAGATCCGCATTAGCTTCCCAAGATCTGATTTAGCGTAATGCAACTATTTCGTCCACTCTTTCTATGTCTCGGTTGAAAGGGCAATCGAAACTAGTGTGTCCTTTGAATTGGCAGTGATGACATTGAGTCATAAATTGAGCACAAACAGCGAAAATATGCTGATCGTTGAGTCGACAAAAAGCACAATAAATTTCCATAGGAGGTTGGTCTTTAAAGTAGGAGCAGCGTTTGTTGGAGTCTAAAGGGGTAAAGTGGTCACATGATGCACATAATCGACAACGTTTCCTAGAAATGTAATTGGCATGCCGGTAATCATATGCCATGAGATGTTGTGGACCTTGATACCATTCCAACACATAATCATTATCACTACACCGGGGTGTTATGGGTTGAATTTCTTCAGATTCTAAGCAAATTGGTTCTTCTTCAACTTGCAGAGCTTCGACGGATGTAGCCATTTTCTCTAGGGAACCCACCGTTTGAACTTCCACAATAGAGTATCCTTTCTAATAGAGGATGAATGTAGATTCTGTACGCAAACGTCCTTGAAAATGGCAAATCCAGCGCTATCCAACTTCTCAGTGGCGGAATCTCTCAAGCTGAGTCTGGTCAATGCGCGGTCTTTAAACTGACTATCAACGTTACGGAATGGAGTCAGAAAGCGCCTAAAGCATTCGAATCGGATGAATTTATTGTGTTCATCTAGTTTAGCGAGTTTAGTTCCAGGCACTAAGGGGTGTGCGCTTATAGTTCAACTGCACACATCGGCTTGCCAACCTGCAAGTACGGCGTTTTCGAAGATGGTATATATAGCTAATGAGGGACGGAGTGGCATACTCATAAAGCTCTAAACAACTCCAGGTGCTATTAATGGTCCATCAAAATATAATCGCGAATAATGGTCACCATATATTCGTTGATAACTGACGGGATCCCCAACTTTAAAATTCCATCTGTATTCCTGGAAGGCCAGATGTCCGATGGAGGTTCTTTGTACGTTGTTAATTCCGCTCCGGAAGAAACCTCGGCCTTCTGCCCATGGTACAATCAATTGGGTGTCTACGAAAGGGTATGGGATATTTTCCATATTTCTAAAGTCGTTTTGGAGATCTCCATAAATGGCTGAACCAATCTTAACTATTCTTTCATCGAACAGCATTTCGAGGACTGGTTGGGGTAGCATAGATCCATCTATGCCCATTGCTGGTTTACGTTCGGTGTTGGTTACATAACGTTGCGCAAATTCGAATTGTCCATGTCTAAGTCTCTTTTGTATATCTGTAAGAGTCTCAAAAGAGTAGTCGATCGCGTCAGAACAGCCCAAGTAAAAACATGGGTAGAACCAGCTAATCCTCATATATGTATCATTCATGTAGTTCGTAGTTCTCCAACAGGAACACTACCTTCGTTATCGTAGGTAACAACTCCGTACATTTCGATAACGTTGCGAGTTTCATTCCACTCTTCTGTGGGCCTTTCTATGGTCATGCCCACCGGATGCCATAATGTCACACGGTCACTGGCGTTGGGTAAATCGCAATATTTTAAATAATGCATAGTATGTGTAGCTTCATCTCCATATATCTGTATTCTTTCTTCTTCAAACAATACATCTAGATTCCAATGGACTAGTCGAGTTTTAATAAATCCATCGAGATTATATGGAGGTATTACGTCATTTCCTATTCTTGAACCATTATCAGGTTTTCTAAATGAAACTAACTTTATTTAATTTAACTAATTGATCTAAATGTTTGTGTAGTTGTTCATGTTCAACAAGGTCGAGGGGATTTATCAATGGTAGAAACTTTAAACTATGTGTAGGATCTTCAGGTTTCACCATATAATATTGAGTTAAATGGACATAGTAGGGGTGGTCTTTGATCCTGTAAAATGAGTTCTATAAAGGTCTAGCGCGTATGTTAACCTCGTGTACCATACGACGGACAAGATCCGCTCGATTCTCCGGAGGTTCAACGAGTATACCGTCGACACGAGCAGCTTTGATTGGTGGACGTTGTAACATAGGAGCGTCAGCGATAAGATCTCGAGATCTCAAGTTGATATCAACCGGTTGAGGTTGTGCTGTCGCGAAGAGTTTATCTCCGAAATCAAGAACCATCGAAGGATGAATGATGGTTTTGGAATAGAGATCAGTCATAAGTATTTGAGCTTCATTCAGGTTGGGCTAAAGCTGCTTCTTCTCTATCGTCCATTTTGATATGTTTCTCCTCGAGCTGATTCTCCTCCGCTTGTCTTTGAAAGCATTCATCTAAGAACTCTTGTAACGAGTATGTACGTCCAAGTTCAATATCTTCCTCCAGATTCTTGATTTCGCGATCGAACTGAAATTCCCTTTCCGATCTTTTGCCGAATCGCGTCCAGTGTGTTCCGTATAACACTTTCCTCCACCTCGGTGACAGGTTGTATCGGAGTCAAACCGGGACGATTATACGGGTTGAACGGAGATATTAGATGTCTGTGTCCCAATCCGGCTAGGTAGGATGGGCAAATATCCAAAGAGCCCACAACCGGAGTGCCACAGACTAATTGTTCGGGTAACACCAGATCTTTGAACAATGAGTACAACTCAGGAGGATCTGTCATACTGTTAGGGTCGAGAGTCTGCGGTTGCACCGGGGAATGAGGAGGTCTGACCAAGTATTCCGAAACTCTGATCATAGGTTTACTTAAGGATCGTTTGAGCCGAGCGAGCGTAGGTAGTACGTCGAACAAGTTTCGCTCAAAACTCCCATAAGTACAGCGAGTAAAACTGTGTTTAGCACAACGTCTCCGCGGGTGTTTATGTCATTCCGTTTGTTGATTGGGTCTAGGGCATTCATCGCAGCAATACCAAAGACGCACATCTTGTAAAGGAAACGCTGGCGATCTTTCTCCAGTTTTACAATATTCCTCCATCTGTTCGAAGCTATCTGGATATTTAAATAAAATCATCTTCCTTTCAGTATCCACATCGTCAGTATTGTGTAAATCGATAGGATGACCAGTAGTTAAGAAGTCCATATACTGTACGTACTATTACGATGCGTATAGCAAGCGGTGAATTTTCTATAGTCCAATTCACGCTGGAGCTGTTCCTCGGACATTGGCGGTTCAATATAACGTCCATCATCTTCCGTCGTATGTTGACTCGCATCTCCGCTTATCAAACTATCAACAAACGCTTGTAGAGGTAGAGTATATCACTCCCTGATACCAAGATCATCTTCTATAAACTCAGTCATAAAAGATATATGAGTTTATCGAGATTATAAAAAATAAGGCTCGCGAGCATCGCCACCTTTACTCCCCCTCTGCCCCCGGACAGCCCTGAGGTCCTCAGCGATGATGTACTGTTGTTGCTGTGCCCCTCGCCAACGTAGTAGCCACACAACGACAACAATAATCAGCGCGAGTCACTCTACTGTCCGTCCCAAGGGCTCGAATATACTGGAGGTACTTGTTACAGATGTAGGATAAATTTCACAATTGTGGCTCACTACTGTAAACACACTTTAGTAGTAACATTCACCTATAAATACACAAATTCCACATTCCTGCCACAATTTGTACAAATTAGGGCCATTTGTCCATTAGTCAGATGTCTTCCAGAATGCCACATTATTATTATGTATCCTTGGATACTATCAAGATGCTATGTAATATGCATGCTATTCAATGGGGTAAGCTTTCTATTGTTCTTTTAACTCACTTCTAATTCTAGCATGGTTGTTACTATGGTGACATTATGCAAAGCTAGCGGTAGAATTAGGGTATTTCTCATGTATGCAGATCTGGGATGCTATTTAATAGCGACTCTTGGGTTATTAATATTCCCTTTATATATGATTTTTATTAATTTTGTCGACTATTGTCTGTACACTGGAGATTCTCTCACACTGCTATACTTAATAAGGTGGATCTCCACTCCCATGATCTATTAATTGACAGAATTTTGGGAATATTAATAAATTGTATAAAATAATAATTTATTTAATTCATGAGAGGATATGAATTTAAAATTTATTCCCGTGAATTTTATTATTTTACATTAAAATAGACACAGTTTTATTCCAGAACATGTCTGGGGACACTAATCCTTGATTTCAGAAATTTTGTCTTTTAAGTATATAAGTACCTATAGGTAAGTGCTGCGATATCTTAATCAACTCAAATTTTAGAGGATCTAAGGTTTAACAGAATTTTATTTTCATTTTATTTTTTTCCCTATTTCTTTTATTTTAACATTTGTTATAACAAACGTTGTGAATATTTAACAAATAGTTAATATTAGGATGGGCACCGATTTATTCCAGAACATGTCTGGGGACATTAACCACTGATTCTAGAATTTTGTCTTTCAAGTATATCGGTGGGTGCCACGATATCTTAATCGACAAGAATTTCAGATGGTCAAAGGGTTTAACAGATTTATTGGTCAAAGAATTTAACAGATTTACTTTGACAGCGCTACTGCTAAATTGACATCTTTCTACTATATGTATTATTTAAAATACGGTACGAGAGCAATATTGCAAGAAGCAATGGCAAGTCGTTTCCAAGGTCTACCCAGAGCTTGGTTTAGCCGAGACACGAGGATCTGAACTTTGCATTCCTAATACTCTGCTTTACCAATAATACCTAAGTATAGGTGGAGCGGTATAGATTGTACTTTAATAAGTACCGACATTTCATCTTACTGTAGTCACGCATTTATAATAGAATATGGACAGTAAGGAAAGAGAAAATTAAATTATGCCTCGCTGTTAACTAAACATATTATACTAAGTAATTAAGTAATAAAATACGAAATATATTGCACTAATCTACTAAATAATCGTTAAAATATTATTCTACTAAATAAAATTAAATAAAACGATCATAATAATATAAATTACATAATAATGCGTACATAAATATAAAATAAAACAAATAAAATAATAGACACACCCACTCCAATCGCTGTTACGTTGTGGAGTCCCTAGATGTTTGTTGGATTAGGGAGGTGGTCTTAGAAAGAGTCTCTTGTTTTCCGTAGTAGCCAGACAACTCTCAGTCTCTTTCCAATAAACATAAACGACCAACCGGGCGATTGTTTAGTTTCAAAAACGATTCCAGGTTTCTTGTAGTTACGTCGCATGACTACGAGTTCCACCGATCTTACTAAACCATCATCGGATATATGAGTCTCGATGATACGACTTGTCTGCCAGCTCTTACGGGGAAGATCTGATTCCACAATGAGGACCATGTCTCTGGTGCTGACATTTTCTTGCTGCACAAACCACTTTTTTCGAAGTTGTAGCATAGGAAGATAATATTTTTCGAAATGGTCAGCGAAACGACTGTATAATAACTGCATAAGTTGCCAAGTTTGTCGGCAGTATTCATCTCCATCCGTTATACCCATATCAAGATGGATCGCTCTAGAAGTCATACAAACAAAGATGACGCACCATCGCTTGACTATAGTCCTAGCGCGATACACTTCAATAGGGCCAAATAAATCCACACCAGTATTGGTAAAGGGTGGTTCATAAAAGCTTACTCTTTCCCTAGGTAATTCTGCCTCTCGCTGTGTTAAAGGCCTACTAAATGCTTTCCTACATGGTATACAGTTCCTAAGAACTTGGTTTAGAGCTCTACGGGGCTTATGGAAATAATAGCGAGTTCGAATTTCGCTAAGAACTCGTTCTCTACCAGTGTGGTAAAGCTTACTGTGAACATCTACAATCATCTTGATTTGTATTTCAAGATTTCTAATTAGTATGGGAAACTTAGTGCCAAAGGACAATGGAGCATTGGTTAATCTCCCTCCGACATATATTAGCCCATCTATCATTGTGCTAGAAAAAGAATCCCTTAAGCACATCTGTGGATTTCTCAACAACAGGAAATACCTTTCGGAATTCTCGTAACATTGCAGGAGTCTCAGTATCTGCTTGTTGGTATCATCATGTTCTTGGTAACTGATCTTCTCAGTTAGAAACTTATTAGGTAGCCGATAAGTGGGAAGATCTTTGGTAGCATGGACCCTTTCAGCTACTTCCGAAGTGGCATCATTAGCGATCTTCGTCCTAGAATAGTGATGATGGAAACATCGCTTTAAATACACAATGGCTTTGCAACGCCGATTCCAGGAGCTATAATGAGCCATCACTCTCTGGTTGAGATGAAAGAGTCCTTTTGAGACGTCTGGTGTTCCAGATTTCCAATCTCTTTCCATTATTTCTATGACTGATTTGTTTATGGTTCGAGTAACGTCTATGGATTTTGGTTGATTCGGATCCACAGTGGCATCACTGGCGGTGTGTAGCACAGACAGATCTATCGCTGGCTTAAACAGCTTTGATTTACTCGTCCGGGTTTTTGGTTTGACCTTTTCCGCTCCCTTGGCTTGTCTGATCTCAGCCGTGGTGCGATGAGGGGGCCATTCCTCCTCTTCTTTACTTAGGAAGTCTGGACCACTTAACCAATCTGGAGTATCTGTCAGTTCTTGAAGAGTTGCTCCTCTGGAGGCGATGTCGGCTGGGTTAATCGTCCCAGGGCAATGTCTCCATTGATCTCTATTAGTGGGACTGAGTATAATAGCTACTCGGTTGGTAACAAAGATGCTGAACTGACAGGCTTCATTAGTGATAAATTCCAGAACGAGTAATGCATCAGTCCAATAAACGGTTTTCTCTAAGGGATATTCGATCTGTTCAGTTACATTCCTGCCAATGGCTGTAGCGTATAGTGCCGCCTTTAAATCCGCTCTGGGGACTCGCAGTTTGTTGTTTATTAGGACCTTGGAGGCAGCTAATGAAACTTTAATTCCATCGGGAGTTTCAACCCTAAGGTAGGCTACTATACCTATTCCGATATCGCTGGCGTCTCCAAAAACATGGAGTTGATAGGAATATGTGGGGAGAACGTGGCCGAAATATGAGTGGGAAATCTTAAAGTTCTCGATGGCTGGTAAAGAATCCTCCCACTTCATCCACTTCTTTAGCAGTTCTCCCTGGAGTGGATCATCCCAAGAGTGGTTTTCGAGCCAGATTTGTTGCACCAGACTCCGAGCAACTAGGATTACAGGACTAATGAATCCTAATGGGTCGAATTAAGTGCTCAGAATACTTAGTCAAATCCGTTTAGTTCGAACGGGGTTTTCATGTTGTTTCAGTTGGAAAAATAAAATGTCTCTCTCTGTGTCCCATTTCAGTCCAAGGGTTTTAGTTTTGGGGAGATTGTCCTTAATGAGGTCCAGATCTTTAACACCTCGGTCTTCCACTGGGATCGATTCCAGGAACTCATGGGAGTTACTAGTGAATTTGGTTAGGCGAAATCCACCTCGTCTACCATTCCCTTGGCAACATCAATTTGTTCGCGCTTTTGAAGACCTTTAGCAGTTTAACCTGCCAAAATTTATATGTCTTTTAGTTAATTAAAACACCTTTAGCATACGACAATATTTTATGCTAATAAACAAAACATTACCCGAAGCCAGCCCATGCGCGATCATTCACCCGATGGATCTACACCCGGGAGGCTGAATTCGGCTGCTTAAATTTTATTATTGCAGTGTAAGGTTGCAGTGTAAATCTACTGTATTATTCGATTGATCACTAATAATTAATTTCTGACAGATATTATTGGCTTTCGGGAAATATTAACAGTTCCTTTAGGACGTGGCGCTTTATCTATTTAAACAGAACTAGGACTTATACTAAACGCAACGATACTGCTTATGATTAAAGTATAAGGCGCATTCTTTAGGAAATGCTTTGTTACCAATCACAATCATGCACACTATTCTGCCGACCGTCAGTAAATTTGATCACACATAAAGAGAGCAGCAATTGACTCATGTAGGGTCTGCTAAATAACATTAGATTCAATACACACCACATTAATATAAATCGCAATTGTTATATATAGCCTGTCTCTCTAACCTGTAGTGTATCAAGAAAATTGGGAAATTTGGGTGATTTATCAGTATTCTCCAAAGAGCAATATTTCCATCAACAAATAGATACAATTAATAACTGACGGTAAATAACAGTACGAACAATATGATTAATAGTGAGTTAATTAGATCAGATAAGATTGATTGATTAGATAACAGTTTATACTTTCGATAATTTAAGCAGTTTTACTAGAGTTCTTCCCAAAAAGCCGGTGTTATGGCGAAAATGGGAACACAACAACAGAATCATATAAAATCATATGACTACCTAACTATACGAGGATACCAACTACCCTTATTCCCCGAAGCTCCCGTTCAACACAGAGGATGAGCAGTGAGATAGGAAAATTCAGTTCAGTAGCTCTGGGATAGGTCAAAATCAACGCCCACTCAAATTCTATTGGCCGATGCGGACAGCAGGGCTAAGGCAACCTCCCTAAGCTGGTTGGCTGATCGAACAGAACCCAGATACTCTCGTACAGCCCATCAGCCAATAAGCTGGTAGCTTGCACTATTTTACCTATAGATCCCTTTTAGAGTATTCTAGCGACCGGGGGGGAACTGGCCAGCAAGGCAAACGAATCAGTTATCCCACAAAAGCTTTTACACCGCTCCCAGAAAATGGGATTTAAGTCTATAAAATATACAAAA
>JAUCBJ010003350.1:0-28161 GCA_032718475.1 Nemertoderma westbladi | reverse complement strand
TGGCCCTTATAACTATGAAATTATTCCCGTACCCTGTAAGTTGCCCCAAAGTTCGCCCATAAATCGCCCCCAGTTTATTGAATGTGCCCAAAACCCATGGTCCCGCACCCAGTAGTAATATCGGAATAATCAATTTTAATAAAATACAAAAATATTCAACTCGCGTTATGGAAAGTTGAAATACCGCGAACAGTTAGGAAAGCAAAGGCTTGGGTAGCTCTATCAAAAATGGATACCATCTGGAAATCAGATCTCTCCAGGCACCTGAAGACTAAGTTCTTTTGAGCCACAGTGGAAAGTGTATTTTATACGGGGGTGAGACCTGGACACTGACTAAATCACTTGAACAACGAATTGATGGTTGCTACACAAGACTACTAAGGCCAGCCCTAAACATCAGCTGGAGACAACACATGACAAACGCCGAGCTTTATGGTACAATACCACCTGTATCAACCACCCTCCGTGAACGCAGATTAAGATTCAGTGGGCACTGCTGGCGAAGTAAAGACGAGGTCATACCAGATCTACTTTTTCTGGCAACCAACTCATGGAAAGCGTAGTCGTGGACGACCGGCCATAACATATATAGATCAACTTGAAAGGGATACTGAACTTGGGAGAAACGAAACTGCGACAACTATGGAGAATCGGGAAGCCTGGAAGGATCTCATTTCCACTGCCCGAGTTCGCTCGACCTAGTAGTAGTAGTAGTAGTAGTTAATAAAAACAGTATATCATTCGGGGGATGGAATTTATAGGTCATCTAATTAATTGTTTAAAGATTAGCAAACAATACGATGTAATTGCATTGATAAAACCTATAAATAAAACGTGGATATAAAATGTAAAATCGGGATGCAAATGATCACTTTCTGAGCTACGAAAGGAAAATTGTATACAACTTGTCTGGATACAAGCGGTCCGTTTACCTTACAAAATGAAAAATACGAGTGTGCGAAGTTAAGAACAGTCGAGTGGGAAGTGTCCGGGGGGGGGATGTGTCTGGGGAGGGAAGTGTCCGGGGGGGAAGTGTCCGGGGGGGAAGTGTCCGGGGGGGGAAGTGTCCGAACAGCCTAAACCACCCATTATCTGATTAAATAGGTAGATGGCTGCAGGTTTCATATATGTGACTGGTTGCGAGAAAAGGGGCCTGGGGACCACATGGTCGATTTTGCGTTTTTAGGCCGTTAGATGCATTAGATGCAGAATTTTCTGGGCTTTCCGAATATCGAACTAGTTTTTTCATATCGTTTTTCGTTAAAAGGTTATGAGTGTTTAAACAAAAAATTAAAAACGCAGGTCCCTTTTCTCGCAACCAATGTTAATTTCTTGATGTGGTCCCTTTCTGGCATCCATCTCAGGTATTTTTCGTGCTAACATTTTCAAATGTTTTTATAATTCACTAAAATTAATTTTTTTTGCGCTATATATAGCGGTTTTTTTGCACACTGATCACAAACATTGAACTCAAATATAACATTCTAGAAAATTTTTGGTAATTTTGAATGTGCCCTCTTGGTCCCAAAAATATCGTAGTGCAAATATGATAATGAAAAATCACCACAAAATTAAATTGATTTTATGAACATAAGGTTTTTTTGGAATGCTGATCACGAATTAAAACAATTTTTTCGATATGTGTCAATGTGCGGCACCGAAAAATAAAAGTAGCAAAATCGCTTTTTGCAATTTGAAATGTTTGCTACTTGTAATTTTTGTCCCACCAGACAAGCACCAAAATTGACAGTTGCGTTACCACGAATGATTTGTAACGTGTTGTATCGTGATCAGCGACCTTGAAAACCAGTATAGCTTCAGAATTACCAAACCAAAGGCATAATTTGACAGTTTATAAGTTGTGCTACTTGTAATTTTCGTTCTGGGGCTCTAGAATAGCACCAAAATTGGGTTTACATTACCAGAAATATTTATAACTAGTTTCATCGTAATCAGCGACCTCGAAAACACTTACGTTCAGAATTCTCAAACCAAACACATTTTTTTTAATTTTGACATTCTTTTACTTGTACTTGCACTTTGTACAATAACTAACCGAATAGGCTACAGATATTCTACGATAATCTAAAAAAACAAGTTATACGGTGCTTAGTACCATTACTAGTATAATACAGTTTGAATTTCGCTCTAATAAAACCCAATAACGACCAATAAACCAATGCAAACACCCCAATAACGACCAATAAACCAATGCAAACACCCCAATAACGACCAATAAACCAATGAAAACAGTCGATTTTAATAAGAGCCAATCTTTCAAACGCGTTTTTCTCAGAATGAACATTTTTTCCCCAGGTCCCTTTTCTCGCAACCAGCCACATATTCAGGCTGCTCATCACCCTTTTATATATAGAGTTTTCGTCTCATCACCTTTTATATTTTGGTAATGAAGGTAATCCGTCTCTTATCACAGAACTTAATAACTAATATAATAAACTTCTGCATCCGAAATCGTCTCTCATATATTCCGATAAGATAGACAAGATAAGGTTGAACATCAAAGATCCAAATTGTTTTAGTTTATTTGGGACACTTCTCTTCTTTCATAGTACACATTATCTCTGTAAATCATACTACTATAACTAGTACTACGATCGGCATGCTGTATTGCACCTGCATTATATATATTACATACATATTAAGAATGCTGTGCCGGCTTGTCGACAAAATTGCGCCGCCACAACTCCCTATCACCCATGACATTTGCAAGATCATCCGTATCGTTAAGGTCAGAGTCCTTAGGATGCACATCAAGAAAGTCATGGGCTCTCTACCATGCGTATTCACTCCATGAGGACGCCAAAGTACAAGATCATGCACTGGCTGGTCCTCATGGCGAAAGCAATGTCCTACAAAGTGGAGGCGGTTCGTTCAAGTGATAAGCTAGGCGAGATTAATGAAACACTACCAATGTTGTAAATCATGCATGTAGATACAGTCGAAGCCAAAAGATGAAAGTTTGCTCTCATGGTAATATGTGACTGACTAGTAATCACAAACAACTATAACTTCAGACTTTGACAAAACTTCACAATCTGCTTTTACATATAAGCGCTGACTTTGATCAATAGTAGAATCGCATAGCTGCAATTCATCAATGCGACATGGAATAGAATGGACAATTGTATACCAAAGCAAGCTTGTTTTGTTTGTCCAAACTGCTTGTGAAGTGCAGTCTTCCCTTGAAAAGGATTGGAAATTCGTCCAATAATTATAACTTTTGAGTAAATCGTTGAATCACATTCCTTTATTCTTGCAATTGACTTCATAAGTGTCTGAAAAGTGAAAGAAATTCAAACTACTATAATTCAAAATACTATTGATAAAATACTATCTAGAGGCATTACATTATTAAAGTACGTTTTATTTATTTAATTTATTTATTTAATCTTTAAGCCGCACCGGCAAGGTACATAACTAACTACTGTAGAAATAACAACAACAAAAAAAACTTCAGTAGGGCACAATATTAATTACTAACAAAAATAAGTGAAAACTAGAAATTATAAAAAGTAAATAAGTTATAAAATAAGTAGACGAATGTAAAAAAAAATACAAAAGGCCCTGTGACAGCAATACGGCAAAAAAATATGGAAACTTGTCTGCCGACAGTGTAAACAGCTTGCACCAATATGTTTAGATAGATTTTTATTTATACATTATGTAAAAACAATAATAAATACACCAAACAATGTACCGGTATAAAAGTATTGTCCAACATAACCCCTAAAGCTTTGCAGCTTATTTCCAAGGGGGTCCTTTATGTTACTTGGTTACAAATACAATATTACACTACGCTAACCTAAAACCAATATAAAACGTAATTACACTATGTACATGTACAACTTTACCGAGAGCGTGACAATGCCCGACTCAACGATAAAGATGTAATGTACAGAACAATTTATTATAAAACGTAATTACAGTATAAATAGTAAATAATTAATAAACTAATAACTTACTGTAGGACTATTGTACCTATTTTTACATTGCACACGGAGGTGAGATTTAACTGCAGATTTAAAAGAATGTTGATTATTTAGGTTTTTAATTTCATAAGGCAGAGCGTTCCAATTTTTAATACCGTTAAAAACTTTTATACTAAGCTTAATTCTATTGTGTAGTAGTGTAGTCTATAGACTGCCTTATAGTGAATATGAGAAAATAAGGGCAGATTTAGCTTACTAAGGGAAAGTGAGATGCTCGTAGGCTAATTCAGTTAGATGAGGTATATTAAAGAACATACGGGCGCAATTATAGATGCTACCCTTATTGTGTCAGCACGTTGTAAATAATTCTGTCTGATCCACAGACTGTTACAATAGACCTGAGTACAATAAGCCCTATATAATACAACTTTAACATCTACCGAAGCACGGCCGAAGTTCCTAACTAAGGTATTTGCTCTCGTGTAGAGAGAATGCACCTGATTAATAATGTCTAGATCATCATCAGTGGATGAACTAAACATATGCCCTAAATAAGTGAACGACTTTAGAGTCTTAATCGGTGATGGTGACCCTTATAAATAAACATGAGCACAATAAGATAATGCGACTTTGGTATAAAATATATACATTTAGTATTTTTAACATTAAATAAAATCGAGATTTCATTCGCATAATTTACAGCGATTTCTTGTATTAGTTTTAGTAAGCATTGCGTTCAAATGTCAGCTAATGTAAACTCACCATTCATTTTTCCTTTTTGCCAACCTGGCATACCGGCAAATGGATAACTCAGGTGAGCTGAGCACCTTCCACTCCAGTTAAAAACTTCATCCTGAGGTGCAAATATTTGAACCACTAACATTATCATCAGATGTGGAACCATTATCATCAGAGACATGATCCAAATTCGAGACGTATGTTCCCTCTATCTCATTATAGCCATACTGCCGCCATAAAATATTGCACTGTCGACAGACTATAGGTGATGTTACATATCATATCTGACGCCTGAGTTATGGAAGCAGATATGTGGGCATTTTAATGAAAAAAGATATGCAGACCTTCTTTCTTAAAAAATGGTCTAAAATAAGTTGTACTCTTAGTGGAGTTTGCAGAGGCTATGCGAAGAGTTTCTGGTTCTAAAATACTATCTTATAAATAAAGATACATATACAGATACATATAAAGATACATAAAGATATAACAGAAGTAACTACAGTCATACAGTATGTTACATAATGTGACATAACTTGTGTTTGTCCCGTTGTTACTTGTATTTCGCTTTACACGCGATACATGTGTACAGAATAATCTCAATTATTATTTGTTTTTTTTTCTCTTTAATCTGTTAATTAGTCATATTATTCTACCATTATTAAATCCTACGACTGGTTGACATCAGTGCAAATTTATTAATAATTTAGTTGCACTATAGCTGTAATTTAAAATAATTTTTTTAATGCAATTTTTTGTAATTTTAGCATGGCAACCAATACTAATTTTTTAAATAATTCATAATAGGTAAACCATACACTAAAATATTTACCATTGAAATAAATTAGGTGGTGCAAAGATACATTTTCCGTTTTGTTATTTTCTCCTAGCTAATAGTTATGTGTTTCTGTTTCTGTTTGTCTGTGTATTCTGTTTTACTTCTCGGTAACTTCAATGGGCTCACCTCAGTCGCAGACGATTTTACCATTCTAGACTCTCATACTACTACTACTACTAGGATCGGCATGCTGCATTGCAGCTGCATTTTTAAGAATGCTGTCTCATACAGTTTCTAATTTTAATTCAATTTCATTAACATTCAGTTTCAAATTACACTGCCCAGAAACAATCAAGACGCTAGGCCAGTCAACGAGCTCGGAGGCAACTTATTAGATTTTAGCAAACTAGCTAACTTGACCATTTGCAACGGGCGTTCACCAGGGGACTTACAGGTTAGCACTACATATTTTGGACCAACGGGTACCTCAACTATCGACTATGCTATGGCGGATGCAAAGTTTTTTCATGAAATCTGCGCATTCTATGTTGGAGAGAAAACCACATGGTGCGACCATAGCCCCATCTCCTGTATAGTCAATATTATCAAACCAAACAAATGATATCCACAAATACTAGGAACCCGATAACATTGGAGCTATAAATAAGTTACTAGAGCAAATCAGTAAACTAATTATCGATGTAGTTGATAACACAAAAGTAATTTACCGTAAAGTACCAAAAAGTGCTGCTTCAATGAAGAATAAAAGGAAACATACTGCGCCAAATATTGTCTCTCTAAAGCGCATTGTTAACTACATAGCGAAGCAACTTAAAGCAAACCCACACAGTAGGTCAATCAGAGAGGAATATTACCAAGCTTTAAAAAATTTTAACCGAGCATCTAGGAGACACTATAGAGCTGTAAAAATAAACCTACTGAACCAAGTTTCGGAATCAGAATTAAAAACTAACTCTAAGCAGGATTGGGCAATTTATTAATAAAATACTGGGACGTAATCAAGATCATACTGCAGGGCCAATTATTGATACGGACACTTAGTATCAATATTTTTTTTCAAAAACTATTTTCCTCTAAATCCAAATTTGTTTCTGATATACAATATAATAAATTTGTAGACCAATGGAATTCGATTTCGCAGAACGAGATTTTCAATTAACTTGTTTTCGCCATATCAAAACATGAAATTATAAACGCTACACATAATCTTAAAAAAGGAAAATCTGCAGGATTGGATTCTATATCCAATGAAATTATAAAGGTTGTTCTTTCTAATGAACATTTTTTTTTTGAATGCCTTCCACTCGATATTTAACGATATGCTTACAAAAAGATATTTTCCTCCCACAATAGGGAAAAGCTACCTCACAACTATTCATAAAAAAGGGCAAATTAAAATACCGTAAAACTATAGGGGTATTACAGTAGAGCATTATGTCAGTAAACTATTTTGTAACATTCTTAATCAATGTCTCTGTAATTTCTGCAATAAATATTTGCCCAATAATAGATTTCAAATAGGATTTGAGGCGAAAAGAAGAACATCCGACCATACTGGCACTACACAGTGTTTAGTACACACACTAATAATTAAACATATAAAATCCCAGAAACAAAACGCGAATAAACTCTTTGTGGCCTTTATTTATTTTCACAAAGCATTTGATTCTGTCGTACGTGAAGCCCTATATTCTAGACTATATTCACTTGGATGTTCAACACGCTTCATAAAACTAATTCAATGTATGTACATAAATTCTACAGTATCTATCAAATATGGGCAGGATCTTACTAATGCCATTTTTCCAGAGTTAGGTCTGAAGCAAGGATGTCCATTTTCACCCGACCTCTTTTAATTATTTATTAATGATCTCCCCGATGCCCTTCTCAAATCAGACACATCCCTCCTCCCCCCATACTTTAAATGGCCAGTCAGTCATCCCCTGTCTCTTATGTTGATGATGCAGCTATTATATCAACAACATAAACCGGTTTACAGAAGGAGCTTGACGCTTTACAATCATACTATGCAATATGGGGTCTAAGGGTGAACTTAACTAAGACAAAAATAATTATTTTCAATGCTAGTGGTCGCACGCTAAGTAACAAGTACAGCTTCACGTTTGCAAATACTGTGGTTAATATAGTAAAATCATATACATATTTAGGTATAGCAATGGACTCATCTGGGAAATTTACAAAGGCAAAATGCGATCTTTATTACAAAGCACTCAAAGCATAATATGGTTGTCTGAAAGTATTAGAAGGGAACATGAAACCGGAAATTGCACTAAAAATATTCAATGCGCTGGTCACCCCAATTTTATTATACGGATGCGAGGTTTGGTGCCCAATGTCAATAAATTTCGGATGTGAGGTTTGGTGCCCAATGTCAATAAATTTCGGATGTGAGGTTTGGTGCCCAATGTCAATAAATTTCAACAAGAAAAATTCTGGCAAAGACAGCAATATAAGAATGAATTCATTTTTCAATATCAGACTTGACAGGTAAAAATGTGAACAATTACAACTCAGGTTCGGCAAGCGACTACTTGGGGTAGGTCCTAAGGCCATGAACGCGGCAGTGCGTGGATAACTAGGTATTCACCCACTATTCATAAAAGCATTCATTCTGGCGGCGAAATATCTCAATTAATTACTAATTAACCGCTCAGATACTTCACTTCTAGCCGATACTTTACAAGAAAACATATCTATGTGGAAAGAGAGAAAAGCATGTTGGCTTAATAATATCCTAAACTCAATCGAAGCACTAGTAGATGAACCAATGTCCAAAATTAATATTCTATCTGCGAAATCAATCTATCAATTATTACCCTCCAAATTTCAAAAACTATCAGCCATTCGCACACAATTTAATACATTCTCTGAAAAAAATTGGCAATTTGCAATCACAAACCCGCTCAGTAAAGACGGCAAATCCGCAAACAAACTAAGAACCTATTACCATTTAAAAGCACATTAATATATGAACAATATTTGACCAATATGCCATTTAAAACACGCCAAATATTAACACGGTTTAGAATCTGCAATCACACCTTTAAGATAGAGACAGGTCGTTATGATAAAACCCCCCTGGAAAGTAGATTGTGTAGATTTTGTAGTGATGAGTCAATAGAGGATGAGAAACACATTGTAATTAGTTGCCCCAAATTTTATAATCAACGAGAAAAACTATTTTCAAGCTTAGATACAACGACGAATTTACTTTTAAATAATTTTGACAATAATATGAAATTCTATAGCATAATGAAATGTGATGACAGAACAACTAATAACCTTCTAGTAGAATTACTCAATACGGCATACGAACTCCTAAATAAATAACAACTTCTAAATTAAGAGCATTTCGATCTCCCTATATGCCAAATTCGTAATCCAACTTCCTTCTCATGTCACTTATTTAATCTTATTCAATTTGCTTTGTATTACAGTAGGTAATTCTGTTTAGATCTGGTTCTTATTGTTTTGTGTATCTGTAGCCCTATTTAGTACCTATGCTTTATTGGTTGGCCGTAAACTCTTAAACATTTGTACTGTAGGTATAATTACTGTTCATTACGTATGTATGTATTGCCATGACCCTTATTGGAATAAAGGCTAGTCTGAATTAAAAAAAAAAAGAAAACTTGGTAGGTGGTGACAGTTTCCGGTATATAATAAATTTGCTGAAATTCCTAAAGTAACACTTTTATACCTAGGTATGTGTCGCAAACCCATATAATACCATACAGGTATTGGTTGGATTTGGATTCCTTCGGTCACCTAGACGACTCTAAAAGAAACAACTTTAATAGGCCAGCCTTGTAAGTACCGGTATCTCTACTTGCTGTTGTGTGTCAGTGACATTTGTTTGACCTGCCTACTATTGGAATTACTCATGTGTACATTTGATTACCTATGTATGTTATCAACTATTCTATAAACTAAATTGTGTACTGTGATGTATGAGTGATTGTTGCGATATTTTGAATTACATCCACACAGTATTGTAGAATTAACAATGGGTTCAGGGCGTGGTAAACAAAATGTTACTTACTCCTTCGATATAAATCAGTATAGCTTGACATGTAAACTGATGAACCATTGATATTATATTTTCCTGAATTTAAGAGTTTCTTTGTTAAGGGTTACTAAACGCGTTCTATAAATGAGAAAATTTGCTTGCGAAATATAACTGAGCTTCCGAAATTGTCTTCGAGCTTATATCTTAATGGTATGATGTTATTATCTTGATGATATTAACTATTTTTCTAGATAATGTCATTCCCTTTACCAAGCGGAATGGTTAAAATTCACAATATTAATGGTTAACTAAGTTCGTATAGATGTTGGGAAGTTGGCAATAAGGTAAAGGTGCGAAAAGCCACAGCAATAATATTTTGTTAGCTGTTCATTCATGTTAAATGTCGCGTACGACCATGCAGGACAAGTGAAGACGAGGTCATTCCAGATCTACTTTTCTGGGAACTGTGGAGTAGCAATGATTCTGAGGAGATTGGAAGGGAGGGGCGGGGGGGGGGGGGGGGGGGTTATAGGCGTACGGGTCGAGAGCAGTGAGGTCAATTGCAAATCAAATTTCTAGGGTGGGGCGAAGGTAGAGGCATAAAGATGGGTGAATTTTTTGAGTATTAAAGCGTTTTCCTGTAATATTTTGTTACTACAGAGATGCAGTACCGACATATACAAACATTTACCAATTGCCAGTGTACAGTCAATCGTTTTATCAAATTTTATGGTTTACAAAATTCCTCATATACACTAGATGTCAGCAAGCTGCAGCTTGGTCTAGTGGTGGCATTCCTGGGCTTCAATTAGGAAGCCTTGCTTCGATTCCTAGATGGGGCAGCAATGTTTGGGCACAGTGCTTTAAGTTTTTGCAGCCTAGCCCAACCCTTTCATCTTTCAGTAGTGGTCGGTAAATAGGAACCTAGGTAACTTGGGAAACAGAGTGGAAGGGTTTACTGTGGAAAATCACCCATGGTTGTGAACAGGCAGTCCTTGGCTAAACGAGCCTAAAAATTCACCCATTCATGTTTAAAAAAAAAGTTATTTAAATGTGCCAAATCCCAACATTGTTTAAATAATTTCCACTCGCTAAGCTCGTTTTCATTTACGTCATTTTTAAAGTTTATCCATTTGAACACCCATGGTTTATCCTACTCCTTGACAATAACGTAATTTATCACGAGTATCAGTAACTAATAATATAACAAAACGCTAATTGAAAAAATATAGGGATATATTAATATTCGGAGTACTAGTAAGTTAATAAATATTCTTGGCGAACCCCACGCGACAACGCACTGTCCGCGAATTATACATATTTTGAAATATTCTTGATTTTTTTTTTGGGGGGGGGGGGGGGGGGTGGTGGTAATTGGAAATTGGCAAAGGGGGCGAAATGTGGCCTTTGTCACCCCGACCCCCCCCCCCCCCCCCCCCCCCCCCCCCTGGAAATGGTTCCTGTATGCTCGCTTATGCAGGGGGGGGGGGGGGGGGGGGGGGGTGTGTCATGCACTTTGAGACAAACTGTGACGTAGGTATGTTAAGTGCAATACATAAAAAAAATAAAAAAAACTTCTTGTAACCGTAATTTGACTTAAATGAATTATATCATTAGGCTAATACAGTACTCTACAGCTGACAACAGCTGTATTGAACGTATTTGAGCAGGGCTTTAAAAGTTTTAAAAGTTTTATTCTCTGGCTGGAATGGCTACTGAGTCTTCTAACAACCTTGTCTATATATTCTAGAATGTTGTGTATATAAATGATGACAATATGTGATTTTCTCTCATTCTCCATGTTATACATGACCAACCAACATTATTAATGAACATTGCAGCAAATGTTGTTTATCCCTAATTTACATAAAATACCCTACACCCAGCTGACTGTTTCTAAAAGAGGGAAATTTAAAAAGTTGACATCCGCTACTGTATTTTGTTTGAATTGCTGTATGCTCGGATTAATGCAGCACTGATACACCAGTTAACCCTGTTTCATCTTCGAACTTTTGCAAAATTCCCCACTATCCGCACTGGCCCCGCGAATTAGTGCAAACCCAGCCCATCTTCACACTGAAGGGACATCCCCATGACTGGTGAAGTCTGTCTGGCACCACGCAGAGGAGATAGTTCGCCTGTGGTGCGAGAATTTCATCGCAGGAAGCCATGAACGGAGAGAAATCAACACGCCTAGCTGAAACATCATCTGCATAGAAATGCTTCTTCTCGACTTCGGCCAACTCTAAGACAGACATAGGGGAGCAACCCATGTATGTACGAGTCTGTGTCAAGGTTTACAACCCGAACATCTATAACACTTCAGTCTGTTGGTTTAGTGCTCCCCGAATACCAATATCAAACTGAATACGGTGCTGGACCATTTGACTCCATGCTGTTCAGTTCATAGTCTACCTCTACATTCTCACAGACAATTTACATGGTCCAAATGCATTGCCCGTAAGATCTCCAACAACGTACTGGAGTTCGTTGTGAAGTTGGATGATGAGGCTGCCCTTTACAGTTTATACTGTGGGTTAAGTCGAAGGCAGATCCACATCTGCCACACTGGTTTGGCACGGACGCCAAGGCCTCTCAGAAATCCTGTGGGGATAAAATCTAGTTGGTGGTTGGCAAGTGGGTTGGGGCGAAATGAAGCCACTTGAGTGGAAATTGGTGGTGCATTTAATTGTCTGGCTCCTATCCTGAGGCATTTCATCCAGCACAGCCTCCAGAATTACAAATAGTTTTAATAATTTATACACATTAGGAAAGACTTCCTTCTTACTGCCATCTAGTGAGTCCAAAACGTTTGTAGTTCGCTTCTCTTTGCCTACATTATCCCACTTCATCACTGATTGAATAATCTGTTCACGATTTGGAAGTCCCATAGAATAAAACTGAACCTCAAGGCTCGATTATTTATCGCAGTAGTAGTTCCAATACTCTTATATGGGAGTCCATGCTGGGATCTAACTGCAGATTATACCAAATCTCTGGATGGTAGCATTACTATGGTTATTACTATGGCATTATTATGGTAGATCATTGTAGCAAGTACAATGAGCACATAGTGAATATAATGAATAATCAGAGTGAATAATCATGGAGGAAAGCCCATGACTTTCTTGAGACGTATTTTAAAGGCTGACCTTGAAGATGCAGATGATCTAGCAAATATCATGGGTGATAGGGAGTTGTGGCGACGCAATTTTGTCAACAAGCATTCTTTATATATATGTAATATATATAATGCAGCTGCAATACAGCATGCCGATAGTAGTAGTAGTCATTTTATAGCAATATCTGAATTCCTGAGACAAAAATCCAGTAAGCAACCGAGGGTGGACTCTCTATAGCCGAGGGGCACTTGTATAATAACTAATAATCACGAACCCCATCCTCTTATAATATATAACTCTGTAGTAGTCAGTAGCAGTAGTAGTAATAGTAGTAGTAGTAGTAGTATAAGTAGTAAGTAATAGTAAAGGAGATCGGTTTAAACCAAAGTGATAAAGTAACATTATTATATAACATAATCATATAGACAAAGTAGAATAAGATACAGATTCATAATTATTTTATCAAACTCATGTACTACTTACTTCAATGTGCCAATTGTAATAATAATTAAACATATTATTCCGATTAATCTGCGTTTGGCCCTATAAGATATTATACTGAAGTGTTTTATATCAATATATCCATGCGAGTAAACAAGAAGTGAAGTAAATGTTTATTATTATAGTTTTAGAAATTGAATGATATACCCAAGATAGTGAAATAGATAATATACAAGAAATTGCCATTTGATCAGATATATCAAAGCGGCGTCTTTAGTATAATACCGTAATAGTATCAATTAACTCTGTTATACAATGTAAATATACTAAATCTATTTATAAATATATTATGAGCCCTACATTGTATATTTCTCCTACAGGTAGACAATGTAGTATGTTAAAACTTGATATAATTTGGTATAATGTATAACATATTACAAATAAGACTGAGGCAGCTAAACTATATTGCAAAGAAATCAAATATCCTAAAGTAATATACTAGACCCTCCCTCCACCCTATAAATAGTGTTCACCACCTACCCCACCCACCGCCCTTATTACTTCATAATAATGAAAGATAGTACTGGCGCTCCGGTCACTCCGTTCCCTCCGCTGGGGGGGTTAAGTTGTAGGTTTTGACACTATGCAAAATCCGAGCACAGAGTTAGAAGCGCATTGGATAGGCGAACATTTCTTGCAGTGAAAGTATTTCCATACCTATTATAGTTTTCGAGATAGTCAGACATGAGTAGCTAAAATTTGAATTTTTTTCGGTAAAGTCTGATTTCACCGGTACCTGTCATCCAAAATATGGATTGTGATATATCGTTAGATGCGGGTCCACTAACTGTACATTCACATATTTTCAAGGAAAAAATTCGATCAAGGGTTATCGAAACATTTTCGAATTACCGGAAGCAGACTTTGGACGACCATATCTCCGGTACCGGTAGGCCTATTGAGTCGAAATTTTTTTTAATCTACTTAGAACACTCCAGTGAATGTTTTTTAGTTTGAAAGTTTTGCCCCAAAATGCTCAGAAGTAATTTCGAAAAAAACTGATCATTTCGCGATCATGATCTTTTGACTCCCTAGAATTGAACTTTTTTATGGTCAAATTTTGGCTACCCCCCCTAATTCAAGGGTGAGGAATCTTTTTGTAATGTTAAGTTTTTTCATACGGTGAACTCACAGGACTTGGTCTTCGAAATAAAACCGAAAACATGATCTTTCCTGATCATGGCCAGATCAAATCGCTTTTTGAAAATTTTGAAATGCTCAAAAGTTGCCCCTTCTTAATAGAAGTCGATTAGTAAAAAAAAAATCGGGGGTCTCAAACAAAGTTTTCGAGAAAATCGGGAAAAACCGAAAAACACGATCTTTTATGATCAGGAAGCTGATCTCGAGAACTGGTTGCCCGATCGAGCCAATTTTTTTTTAATCAACTCAGAATAGACCATTGCACATTTCTTACAATGAATGTTTATTAGAAAAATGCTTAGATTCGATTTTAAATATACTGATCTTTTCGCGATCATGATCTTGAGTTTTGACCCACTAGACTTGAACTTTTTTATGCCCAAATTTTGGCTACCCCCCATAATTCGAGGGTGAGGAATCTTTTTGTGATGTTAAGTTTTTCCATACGGTGAACTACCAGGACTTGGTCTTCGAAATAAAACCGAAAACACGATCTTTTCTGATCGCGGCCTGATCAAATCGCTTTTTGAAAATTTCGAAATGCTCAAAAGTTGCCCCTTCATCATAGAAGTCGATTCGTAAAAAAAAATCGGGGGTCTCAAACAAAGTTTTCGAGAAAATCCGAAAAAACTAAAAAATCTGATCTTTAATGATCAGGTATCAGATCTCGAGAACCGGTAGTCCGATCGAGCCAATTTTTTTTTAATCGACTCAGGGCGGTGTTCTGAACGTTTCCTACAGTAATTGTTTATATCCAAAATGCTTAGTTACGATTTTACGAAGTCCGATCTTTGCGCGATCATGATCTTGCGTTTTGACCGGGAAGAATTCACTTTTTTTTAAATATTTTAACGGGAATCATTACTAATGTGGGGTCGCTGAATCTTTTTGTAATGTTAAGCTTTTCGATTGGAGCAAGCCTTGAGTGTCCGATCCCTGATCAAAACTGATCTTTGCTGATCACGGTCAAGATCTTGATCGGGCAACTTCAAACTCGAAGTTGTGAAGGTAAACCCATATGCTGCCTATCGATTGGCGCCGGTCCCAACTCCGTAGCATTAGCTCCTGTAGCTCCATAGCAATGTGGTTGCTAGGGAAGCGGACTTTTTGACTCAAATTGGCCCTAGCCGGAGAACTGTAGACTTTTTTAACACATTATGTATGGCGAAAAGTTGTCTGGATAAATTTTTGGGGGGGGGGGGGGGGGTCTAGGAACATCCTATTGTTCGTTTTCGCTTAGTTACTGAGATCATCTCGTCCCCCAAATCCCAGGATTCTATAAAGGCTATTCTGCTGGACTAGTTCCGTGGCTGGAATAGTGTTCGGTGTTCTGCGAACAGAGAACCTAATCGGTTTAGGGCCCTGACCGTCTAGATGAATGAAATTTACAATTCTGTGATAATACTCATCCACCTAACCACTTGGCATATTTGTGTCTAGCGAGAACAAGTCATTGGAATGGTCAATGTAATGTTCAAGTTATCAGCAATGACAACAACTTCTTTGTACATCTTCCTAAATTCATCCTCGATTTGGTGCTATATTACCCATTGCTTGAGGCTTTCAATTTCTTCCAGTCAACTAACAAGATCTATGCTTGTCTTCTGCAGCAGCTGCGAAATTATATAGGCTTCACTCGAAAGTTTATGAGAGATTAACAGGCCAATGATAAACAGTGATTTCTCTATGTCCAATAAATATGCTCATGCTTCTTAAGCTGAAGTAGCAGGGTGACCCATCCCTTTCTCCTCAAGGGCACATTTAATTGGGCCAAGAAGCTCCTTAAACACAAGAACCGATTAATTTAGTTCAAACCATCGCACATTCTCAATTACTTAGTTATTTAGGATTATTGCGCTTGATCTTCGGTAGATTTTTTCAATATATCTTTCCTGATAGATAAATAAATTAAAAAATACAATTTATAGTAGTTACGAAATACGGAAATCATAGTAAAGCAAAAAGCAACAATTGATAAACGAGGTCAGGAATATTAGCGTAATAAATTTTTATAAATGAACTTCTATGGGTTTCCACTTCACATCCCACATCCCACTTCTGCTACTGCTAAGGCTAAGGCTAAGGCTAAGGCTAAGGCTAAGGCTAAGGCTAAGGCTAAGGCTAAGGCTAAGGCTAAGGCTAAGGCTAAGGCTAAGGCTAAGGCTAAGGCTAAGGCTAAGGCTAAGGCTAAGGCTAAGGCTAAGGCTAAGGCTAAGGCTAAGGCTAAGGCTAAGGCTAAGGCTAAGGCTAAGGCTAAGGCTAAGGCTAAGGCTAAGGCTAAGGCTAAGGCTAAGGCTAAGGCTAAGGCTAAGGCTAAGGCTAAGGCTAAGGCTAAGGCTAAGGCTAAGGCTAAGGCTAAGGCTAAGGCTAAGGCTAAGGCTAAGGCTAAGGCTAAGGCTAAGGCTAAGGCTAAGGCTAAGGCTAAGGCTAAGGCTAAGGCTAAGGCTAAGGCTAAGGCTAAGGCTAAGGCTAAGGCTAAGGCTAAGGCTAAGGCTAAGGCTAAGGCTAAGGCTAAGGCTAAGGCTAAGGCTAAGGCTAAGGCTAAGGCTAAGGCTAAGGCTAAGGCTAAGGCTAAGGCTAAGGCTAAGGCTAAGGCTAAGGCTAAGGCTAAGGCTAAGGCTAAGGCTAAGGCTAAGGCTACTGCTACTGCTACTGCTACTGCTACTGCTACTGCTACTGCTACTGCTACTGCTACTGCTACTGCTACTGCTACTGCTACTGCTACTGCTACTGCTACTGCTACTGCTACTGCTACTGCTACTGCTACTGCTACTGCTACTGCTACTGCTACTGCTACTGCTACTGCTACTGCTACTGCTACTGCTACTGCTACTGCTACTGCTACTGCTACTGCTACTGCTACTGCTACTGCTACTGCTACTGCTACTGCTACTGCTACTGCTACTGCTACTGCTACTGCTACTGCTACTGCTACTGCTACTGCTACTGCTACTGCTACTGCTACTGCTACTGCTACTGCTACTGCTACTGCTACTGCTACTGCTACTGCTACTGCTACTGCTACTGCTACTGCTACTGCTACTGCTACTGCTACTGCTACTGCTACTGCTACTGCTACTGCTACTGCTACTGCTACTGCTACTGCTACTGCTACTGCTACTGCTACTGCTACTGCTACTGCTACTGCTACTGCTACTGCTACTGCTACTGCTACTGCTACTGCTACTGCTACTGCTACTGCTACTGCTACTGCTACTGCTACTGCTACTGCTACTGCTACTGCTACTGCTACTGCTACTGCTACTGCTACTGCTACTGCTACTGCTACTGCTACTGCTACTGCTACTGCTACTGCTACTGCTACTGCTACTGCTACTGCTACTGCTACTGCTACTGCTACTGCTACTGCTACTGCTACTGCTACTGCTACTGCTACTGCTACTGCTACTGCTACTGCTACTGCTACTGCTACTGCTACTGCTACTGCTACTGCTACTGCTACTGCTACTGCTACTGCTACTGCTACTGCTACTGCTACTGCTACTGCTACTGCTACTGCTACTGCTACTGCTACTGCTACTGCTACTGCTACTGCTACTGCTACTGCTACTGCTACTGCTACTGCTACTGCTACTGCTACTGCTACTGCTACTGCTACTGCTACTGCTACTGCTACTGCTACTGCTACTGCTACTGCTACTGCTACTGCTACTGCTACTGCTACTGCTACTGCTACTGCTACTGCTACTGCTACTGCTACTGCTACTGCTACTGCTACTGCTACTGCTACTGCTACTGCTACTGCTACTGCTACTGCTACTGCTACTGCTACTGGTACTGGTACTGGTACTGGTACTGGTACTGGTACTGGTACTGGTACTGGTACTGCTACTGCTACTGCTACTGCTACTGCTACTGCTACTGCTACTGCTACTGCTACTGCTACTGCTACTGCTACTGCTACTGCTACTGCTACTGCTACTGCTACTGCTACTGCTACTGCTACTGCTACTGCTACTGCTACTGGTACTGGTACTGGTACTGGTACTGGTACTGGTACTGGTACTGGTACTGGTACTGGTACTGGTACTGGTACTGCTACTGCTACTGCTACTGCTACTGCTACTGCTACTGCTACTGCTACTGCTACTGCTACTGCTACTGCTACTGCTACTGCTACTGCTACTGCTACTGCTACTGCTACTGCTACTGCTACTGCTACTGCTACTGCTACTGCTACTGCTACTGCTACTGCTACTGCTACTGCTACTGCTACTGCTACTGCTACTGCTACTGCTACTGCTACTGCTACTGCTACTGCTACTGCTACTGCTACTGCTACTGCTACTGCTACTGCTACTGCTACTGCTACTGCTACTGCTACTGCTACTGCTACTGCTACTGCTACTGCTACTGCTACTGCTACTGCTACTGCTACTGCTACTGCTACTGCTACTGCTACTGCTACTGCTACTGCTACTGCTACTGCTACTGCTACTGCTACTGCTACTGCTACTGCTACTGCTACTGCTACTGCTACTGCTACTGCTACTGCTACTGCTACTGCTACTGCTACTGCTACTGCTACTGCTACTGCTACTGCTACTGCTACTGCTACTGCTACTGCTACTGCTACTGCTACTGCTACTGCTACTGCTACTGCTACTGCTACTGCTACTGCTACTGCTACTGCTACTGCTACTGCTACTGCTACTGCTACTGCTACTGCTACTGCTACTGCTACTGCTACTGCTACTGCTACTGCTACTGCTACTGCTACTGCTACTGCTACTGCTACTGCTACTGCTACTGCTACTGCTACTGCTACTGCTACTGCTACTGCTACTGCTACTGCTACTGCTACTGCTACTGCTACTGCTACTGCTACTGCTACTGCTACTGCTACTGCTACTGCTACTGCTACTGCTACTGCTACTGCTACTGCTACTGCTACTGCTACTGCTACTGCTACTGCTACTGCTACTGCTACTGCTACTGCTACTGCTACTGCTACTGCTACTGCTACTGCTACTGCTACTGCTACTGCTACTGCTACTGCTACTGCTACTGCTACTGCTACTGCTACTGCTACTGCTACTGCTACTGCTACTGCTACTGCTACTGCTACTGCTACTGCTACTGCTACTGCTACTGCTACTGCTACTGCTACTGCTACTGCTACTGCTACTGCTACTGCTACTGCTACTGCTACTGCTACTGCTACTGCTACTGCTACTGCTACTGCTACTGCTACTGCTACTGCTACTGCTACTGCTACTGCTACTGCTACTGCTACTGCTACTGCTACTGCTACTGCTACTGCTACTGCTACTGCTACTGCTACTGCTACTGCTACTGCTACTGCTACTGCTACTGCTACTGCTACTGCTACTGCTACTGCTACTGCTACTGCTACTGCTACTGCTACTGCTACTGCTACTGCTACTGCTACTGCTACTGCTACTGCTACTGCTACTGCTACTGCTACTGCTACTGCTACTGCTACTGCTACTGCTACTGCTACTGCTACTGCTACTGCTACTGCTACTGCTACTGCTACTGCTACTGCTACTGCTACTGCTACTGCTGCTGCTGCTGCTGCTGCTACTGCTACTGCTACTGCTACTGCTACTGCTACTGCTACTGCTACTGCTACTGCTACTGCTACTGCTACTGCTACTGCTACTGCTACTGCTACTGCTACTGCTACTGCTACTGCTACTGCTACTGCTACTGCTACTGCTACTGCTACTGCTACTGCTACTGCTACTGCTACTGCTACTGCTACTGCTACTGCTACTGCTACTGCTACTGCTACGGTAAATGGTAAATAAATCCTGGCATGGCAATGATGATAATTCATATTCTAGGATGGCAATGATAGATAATGTTTACCGTGGAAGATCACCCATATTCTCCCATTAAATCTATTAGGGGGGTGGGGGGGGGGGGGGGGTGGTGGGGGTGTCAATCACTGAATCCCTCTGAGGCTATGCCATTGTCTACTGTCTGACAACTCTCTGACAGCTCATTCCCAGTGGACGACCAGCTATGATATTTATAAACCTACTTGAACGGAAAAACTGAACTTACAAGAATCCAAATTGCGATGGAGTATATGGAAGCATGGAAGGAACATATATCCACTATCCAATCTTGCTCGACCTAGTAGGAAGTAGTAGTAAGAATATAAATGTTAATAATAATTATATGGATTAATATCCTGCGTCTCTTCTCCTGATTAAGAACTTTTAATTACTTTGCTGATTACAATATTAGAATGCCACTTTCCTTATTCGGTATAAAAAAAATTGAAAAGACATCCTGTGTGTCCTAATTACTTGAGTTATACGGATTATTAATTTCCTCTCTAGCTTTCACTGGATCGTATTACAGTTTATACTAGATCTCCTTCAAAATGTAAAATAAGGTATACGGACAATTACAACCCGTACAAATCCGACCCTGACAACTCTGATCCGGACAATTCCGACCCGGACAATTCGGACCCAGTCAGAGATCGAATGAAATTTTCATGGGTCGGAATTGCCCGGGTCGGAATTGTCCGGATCCAGAGTTAGGACAATTCCGACCCTAATAATTTAAAAATTATATATAATAATAATAAATAATAATTTTATTTAACATTACATTGTTTTATTATTCAACATAACATTGCTATGTCCATGTCCATGAATATATTTCTTCGTTCTAGACACGTTTGTTTGCTATGTAATTTTATAGTTGCATAGTACTTTTCGTATTGAGTGTATTCGGTACTTAGTGTGTTTTGGGCACACCCTCGCCAAATTTTTAATAATAGATAGTTATGCAATTTTTTTTGAAACTGTTCTAATAATGCACTTTTCTACCCACTAACCCTGAAATGTCTAATTTTCTGAGCAAGAAGCAATATAGGTCGAATTTAATAAATTATATTAATGTTAAGGCTTTTATGGGAACAAGATATGATCTTAGATAAGAAAAATAATTCAAAGTATGTGCTGTGTTTTGCATTAGTTTCCAGGTTTTTGTACAAAATTCAAGAACCGAGGGCAGTAATAAAATTTAGCGAATGCACTCTCGTATGGTTTTCTACAAAATTTAAATTCAATTAGGATTTTTCAGCGAAAAGCTAATTAAATCTAATCTATTTAAATATCAGTTTCTTGCCAATTCCGGTAATGTTTTTATAATAGCTGAATCAATTTAACTTTTTCGTTTGTGATTAAGACGAAATGTCCTGACTAAATTGTTTCAAAATTATTGAAAAAAATAAATTTTTTAACTAATTATGGCAATGAAAATGAAATGAATGAATAATACTTGAATAGAGCCGAAAATATTCAACCTACAGAATGGCAGCAATTAGTACAGGACCTGGTGGACCTAATAGTATTAATTATTATAATGATCACGTATATTCAGCATATTTGCACTATGGAATTCCTGCCAAACTTTTTGCATCAATTAAATCAATGATAGTTCAATGACATTTGTGTCTAATATTTAGGAGGACACTGATCCATTTAAAGTTTTATGGTGAGTTATCAACGGTGACACACATGTATTCAAATTCATATTCATAATTGTGTTGGATTATCTTCCATGCTTGTCGTTAGACCATAATAATTGGTACTGGTCACCTCGTACTGACCTCAAAAATATATGAAATCAAGAAAAAAGAACCATACTAATCTAGAATTTGCCGATGACTTTATTGGGTAGTACGTTAGTTGGTTAGTAAGACTACTAGTTATAAGAAACGATATATATTGCAAGTCACACAAGCATTCTTATTCACGACACTTCCTCTGCGGTCCATGTACATCTCTCCACCGGTCATCCGACAGCAGGGAAAGACGGGAGGTAGATATTCAACTAGAGATACAATCGGGATTCGAATTAGTACGATTTCGACTTTTCACTACACCACCTGACGAAATCTACTAACAACCAAATCTGAAATGTTGCCAACTAACTTCGTCAGTCCTCATGAAATGTCTGATCGTGTAGTATGGATTGAGTGGACTCCTGTGGATTAGTTCTACTTCTTACTTGGGATCTGACCTTCGAATACATAGGCAGGGGCAGCATTGTTTTGTGCGTAGAACATAGCACATTTAGAACTTAGTTTAGAATATGTTGGGCTCATACTGCAAATCTCCCGATACCACATACACACGAATACTACATCTGGTTAAATATGTCAAGTATGCACACAACAAATCCTTACACATTTTTGAAGGTGTCTCATTAGGCCCCCAAAGTTTCGCAATTGAAAAGAGTCTCCTCTGTTTGAACCAAAATGTAAACTAAGAGTAGGCAATTGGTACAAAAAAAAAGTAAGAAAAACTAGCTTTGATAACTTCAAAAATACCTAATTAATTAATTTTGTTCTAGAACAACAATTATCTATTCTAGAACAAAATTTATAAAAAAAATGAACAGTCAATATGTTCTAGAACATTTAAAAAAAGTAACAAAAACTAGCTTGTATGAAATAACTTCGGGGGAGGGGGGGGGGGGGGTGTGCACAAAACACACTACTACCCTCAAGAACTGAAAGAGGTCTCAATAAGCGATTTTCTGATTTGTAATCCCCATTAAATTCTACTCTAGATTAAATAAAGAAACAACTATTTGAAAATTTTACCTAAGTGTTTATTTATTGAATGTGTGAATTTTATTGAATTCATTATTATTAATCGAAATTGAAGTGGAAGCATGGAAATCCAATAATAAAGAGTTTATTGTATTTTATTTATTTATCAAGCACGTTAAGTACCGGTAAACACATTTACCGGTAGTATGTCAGTTCCAAAGTATGTAAAAAACCAAAAAACAACAAGATCTAGATGTTGCATGCAATCAGTGATCAGCTGACCTCCGAAGAATGACTTCAGTTACGGGGCGAAACCTACTAGGATTGGCATGCTGCATTGCAGCTGCATTTTTATGAATGCTGTGCCGGCTTATCGACAAAATTGCACCGCCACAACTCCCTATCACACATGACATTTGCTAGATCATCCGCATCTTCAAGGCCAGTCTACTTTAAGATGCATCTCAAGAAAGTCATGGGCTGTCCACCATGCTTATTCACTCCATGAGGCTGCCAAAGTACAAGATTATGCACTGGCTGGTCCTCACGGCGAAAGCAATGTCCTGCAAAGCAGAGGCGATTTTGTTCTAATGTCCAGCTTGGGGGAACCAAGAACTAATAATTGGAACTACGGCTGCTCTAAATACTCGGACCTTATGTTTCCGATTAATTCTTGGTGACTTCCAAATCCTGGAAAGCCTATTCAAGGCTGCCCATGCCTTTCCCTTACGTATTCGAAGGTCCTCACCTGACTTCCGGATCCATGATCCCAGGTAACAGAAGTCATCCACATGCTCAAGCATACCATCTTTTGAGCTTATGCTCATCCGATCAGAGACTTGCTTAGGACTTTCAAAGTTAACTGTCAAAATTTTGGTCTTTCTGAAGTTAATAAAAAGACCAACACTAGAAGCATGTTCTAATGAGCTGAGGAGCCGTTGGGCTCCCTCTAATGATTCTGAGAGTACTCCTAAGTCATCAGCAAAGTCTAGATCAGTTAGGTACTTGGCAGGATTTCCTCGACTGCTGGAGCCAGTAGGTGGAGTTATCATCACCCCATCATCATTATGATGATCTAAGGACATGCGTAGAACATAGTCAACAACAATTATGAACAAGAATGGTGCAAGTGTGTCTCCCTGGAGGACGCCCCATAACACTTCAAATGGTTCTGTGTCACCGTCAACAGCAGACACAAATGTTGTTGAACCATCGTATACTGATCTGATTGCTGCAATAATTTCATCAGGAATCCCATATAATGAAATTATGCTGAACATACGTGAGCGAGAGACTGAATCAAAGGCCTTGAAGAAGTCAACAAAGATAACAGCCAGATGCCTGTCTTTCTTTTTTGATAACTCTTCAATTATCCTTCTAAGTGCCAAAATGGGCCCCATGGTCCCACGACCTTTACGGAACCCATTCTGATTTCCACGGAGCAGTCTCTCAATGGGATCCCTGATACGATTTAATAGAATTCTATTGTATAGCTTTGCAGCAATCGAGATCGGGCGAAACCTACGATCAGCTGGCTGCCGTCAGCTGATCACTGATTGCATGCAACGTCTAGGTCTTGATTTTATTGCTTTTTAGTATTTTACATACTTTGGTACTAACACACCTACCGGTAAGGTTTTTACTTAACGTGCTTGATAAATAAATAAAATACAATTAACTCTTTATTAATCGGAAGTGAGATAAGAAGAATATAACATAATATTATATAACATATATAACAACATAGGCATGTTGTTATATTAGTTATTAGTCAGTTATTTGTGCCCCCTGGGCCACGAAAAAAAGAAGTAGTGGAAATATGATAATGAAAAATCACCACGAATCAAATTCAATATATGACCATGTTGGTTTTTGGGATGCTGATCACGAATATGACACTGAAATAATATTGTATTATCCAACCAAATTCGATTTTTGCTGTTTGAAATTTTACCCTTTTCGTCTCACCGGACAAACACTAAAAATGATAGATGCGTTACTTATTATTGTTATTTTTAAAGAGTTATATCGTTATCAGCGGCTTTGAAAACCAGTTTAGCTTCAGAATTACCAAACCAAAGACAAAATTTAACAGTTTGAATTACAGATTAGGCACCCTCCTGGCTCTATGGCTGGGCTGCCAGGCCACGGCAGAGGTGAGAATATCTAGGCAAATAAACACAGGTGCTGACATAATCAGGTAATGCAGTAATAATGGTGCATAACGGCATACAGTCAGCAGTAATGCAATGCTTAACGTACCAGTAGAGCAGTGCACATGGAATAATTCACTGCATTACAAATTTTGCTTCTAATCCTGCTTCGATTACTAATAATTAACTCAACAAACCAAAAAAGCGTAATATGGTTTAATGGTTATACCAAAGTCTTTGAAGGGTGATGTATTTTGTGTAATTTTATCAATTCCAAAAGGCTTTGATAAAGTATGGATGCCAGGAACTCCTCATATTTCGAAAACTACTACTAAAACTGTATTAAATTTTTATTTGTCTCATCTGAAAGAGGACATAATTTTAGTTAGGGACAAGTACTTTTAACGCGCTAGACCTATTGTTTCAAGGATTGTATCTAGGAGAAATAACTGGTCCACTAAATTTAGGGGCTTTGCATTCGCTTGTTACGCGTTACGTGTGAGCCACCTAAAACATGTCAATATGTAGTGATCGGACGACCTCCTCTGATATCGTGTGAAGAAATTGACTTACTAAATTTTGCTGAAAATACGTATGTGGTACCAAGTTCTACATTGATATCGCATTGATGGATTGATATCACAGCTAAGAATGTAACATGTTTTAAATGGGATAAAAAATGATGAATTACTGTTAATGAAATTTGTCCAATGGGTTATTCCTTAGACCACATCCCAAGGACCAGGTGGGTGGGGGAGGAGCATCATTGTTGTACCAGTACATGAAGTTTACTAGTACACCAGTTTTCTAACATGAAAATTTGAATCCAAAACATGAGCGCCAAAGATAGTTAACAGATTAACAGTAATAGTTTAGTAACAGATTAATAGTCAACAGATAGAAATGCGAGACAGAGATGACACCTAGTTTCATAAAGTCCCATTATTTCCGCAATGAGAAATTACCATTCGCAAATGCTGTAAACGATGCTGAGTTCGAACTCGAATCCTATGGAATTCGAGATTCAAATTCAAAACGAAGTTGCGGGGCTACTGGAATGGATAGTGCTTGCGTAGCGATAATGCTTTTATGGGAAAATCCCTAGAGAAATGTTGTGCTTGGATAGGCCTACCTGCGAAATTTGACACCACTGACCTACACCTTGAGGCATTTTTGTGTCCTTTTAATTTTTTTCTGGGAATGAAATGACTATGTGAGGGTGGCATGTTCTCCCGTAAATACTCAACCGGACCTTTATGCAAAAAATATGTGAAAATCTTTCAGAGTATTCTTACAAATTACAAAGATATTGTAAATTTAAAGAAGTATATTACTTTCGTTTTATTTGTTTCTCTACCGAACCAAAGCAGTGGAATCAACCAAAGGCATGGGAAAAATGAAAGGCAGTAAGACAATAAGGCAGCAGCATATTCTTAGGCCAACCCTATTAATATATGTAGCACCCGTTCTGGTCAAATGCACAGCATTTCTCGCTCCAAGAATAAATTAATTATTAACCACTATAATTTATGCCACACCGAATGAGATGAGTTTATACCAAATTTAATTGTTATTCAGCAACACGTCGTATTTTTTTCTCTATAGCTCAAATTTTAGGGATCTAAAGTCTTGTTGGCACCAAATTCTTTAACATCCTCCTTTACTTTGGGTTTTGAATATGGCTGTAATTTAAATTTAATAGGTTACAGTGTATGCCAGCTTCATACATGGTTTATCAATATCTATTTTAGGGAATATTGGATTCACTTTGGGGAAATTGGTTATTTATTTCGGGGGGTTAGACTGTATACACTGTTTTACTGTATACAAGGCTCTTTCTGCAATGGAATCTGAATCTGTCTAATGAAGAATTTAACGGTAGATATTTTAATAGTAATAATTTCGAAACATTAACTTCTTGAAACCAGATGACTAAATTTTGATTTACATATGTTATAAAACATTTTTAAGATGAACAATGCTACCAAGACCGAATTCATGACCTTTAATGTTGATGGAAACTTGACAACCATTGATAATAATCAACTAAGGAAGGTCGACGACTTCCAGTACCTAGGATCATGGATAGAGAGTAGCAAAAAGGACATAGAAGTTAGGAAAGCAAAGGCTTGGGTAGCTCTATCAAAAATGGATACCATCTGGAAATCAGATCTCTCCAGGCACCTGAAGACTAAGTTCTTTCGAGCCACAGTGGAAAGTGTATTTTTATACAGGGGTGAGACCTGGACACTGACTAAATCACTTGAACAACGAATTGATGGTTGCTATACACAAGACTACTAAGGGCAGCCCTAAACATCAGCTGGAGACAACACATGACAAACGCCGAGCTTTATGGTACAATACCACCTGTATCAACCACCCTCTGTGAATGTAGATTAAGATTCAGTGGGCACTGCTGGCGAAGTAAAGACGAGGTCATACCAGATCTACTTCTCTGGCAACCAACCGGCCATAACATATATAGATCAACTTGAAAAGGATGCTGAACTTGGGAGAAACGAAATTGCGACAACTATGGAGAATCGGGAAGCCTGGAAGGATCTCATTTCCACTGTCCGAGTTCGCTCGACCTAGTAGTAGTAGTTGTAGTAAGAGGAACAATGTCGCACTTTAGTTATGTTATTTTGTAGCGAGACCTCTAATATTCAATCCGTTCCGTTCCGTTCCGTTCCGCTCCGCTCCGTTCCGTTCCGTTCCGTTCCGCTCCGTTCCGTTCCGTTCCGTTCCGTTCCGTTCCGTTCCGTTCCGTTCCGTTCCGTTCCGTTCTGTTCTGTTCCGTTCCGTTCCGTTCCGTTCCGTTCCGTTCCGTCCGTCCGTTCCGTTCCGTTCCGTTCCGTTCCGTTCCGTTCCGTTCCGTTCCGTTCCGTTCAGTTCAGTTCCGTTCCGTTCCGTTCCGTTCCGTTCCGTTCCGTTCCGTTCCGTTCCGTTCCGTTCCGTTCCGTTCCGTTCCGTTCCGTTCGTTCGTTCCGTTCCGTTCCGTTCGTTCGTTCGTTCCGTTCCGTTCCGTTCCGTTCCGTTCCGTTCCGTTCCGTTCCGTTCCGTTCCGTCCGTTCCGTTCCGTCCGTTCCGTTCCGTTCCGTTCCGTTCCGTTCCGTTCCGTTCCGTCCGTTCCGTTCCGTCCGTCCGTTCCGTTCCGTTCCG